>ML099870.1:0-15670 GCA_003697995.1 Taxidea taxus jeffersonii | reverse complement strand
ATACCTTCTGCTCCTATTTCTCTTTCTTCTTCTTCTGGAATCCCAATTATTCTAATGTTGTTTCTTCTTATGGCATCACTTATCTCTCGAATTCTCCCCTCGTGGTCCAGTAGTTGTTTGTCTCTCTTTTGCTCAGCTTCTTTATTCTCTGTCATTTGGTCTTCTATATCACTAATTCTGTCTTCTGCCTCATTTATCCTAGCAGTAAGAGCCTCCATTTTTTATTGCACCTCATTAATAGCTTTTTTTATTTCAACTTGATTAGACTTTAGTTCTTTTATTTCTCCAGAAAGGGTTTTTATTTCTCCCGACAGGGTTTCTCTAATATCTTCCATGCCTTTTTCGAGCCCTGCTAGAACCTTGAGAATCGTCATCCTGAATTCCAGATCTGACATATTACCAATGTCTGTATTGATTAGGTCCCTAGCCTTCGGTCCTGTCTCCTGCTCTTTTTTTTGTGGTGAGTTTTTCAGCCTTGTCATTTTGTCCAGATAAGAATCCTCTGTTCTCCTTGTTAAGTGAACTTGGTCTTGGCTGTATTTCTTTGATCTTCTGGGGGAGGGGCCTGTTGTAGTGATTCTCAGGTGTCTTTGCCCCAGGCGGAGTTGCACCGCCCTACCAGGGGCCGGGCTAAGTAATCCTCTCAGGTTTGCTTTCAGGAGCTTTTTTTTCCCCCTGAATGCTTTCTGTAGAGTTCCGGAGGACGGGAATGACAATGGCGGCCTCCCAATCTCCGGTTCAGAGGCGCCGAGAGCTAGGGGCCCCAGTCTTCAGTGGGCCTTCAGAGAAAAGTGTTCAATCCCTTCGGTCTCCCCAGCCTACGTTTGCGCCTGGAGACCGCGCGCGCCCGGAGACCGCGCTCAGAGAAAATCGTGCGTAATCAGTCCCGTCTCACTGGCTTCTGGGAGTGCTCCGAGCTCACCCAGCCTGTGACCAAGTGTCTCTGTCTCTGGCAGAGTCCCACCTGGAGTCTCCAGACCCCGTAGATCCCTGAGCTCTCCCGGGTCGGAGTCTCCCTGGATCTTGTGGGGACCCCTCGCACAGAGCACCGGCCAGTGCCACAGAGCACCGGTCCATGTCACAGACCACTAGGAAATCTCGGCTCTGTCTCCGCAGCCGACTTCCCCGCTCTAATACTTGTGAGCTCTGCGACACTCAGACAGCCCCGATCCTTCTGTGACCCCGCGGGACCTGAGTCCACGTTGTCCCCGTGAGGTCTTCACCCCAGTTTAGCTTCTGGAGTGATGTCCCTCCCTGGAGCAGACTTTTAAAAGTCCTGATTTTGTGCTCCGCCGCTTGCCTGGAGCCGGCCCCTCCCCCTGGGGTCTATCTTCCTGTTGCGTTGCATTCACTTCTCCGCTGGTCCTACCTTTCAGAAAGTGGTCGATTTTCTGTTTCTAGAATTGTTGTTTTTCTTCTCTTCGATCTCCTATTGGATTTGTAGGTGTTCAGAATGGTTTGATAGGCTATCTAGCTGATCTCCTGCTGACTGATGTCATCTCAGCCTCCTACTTCTCCGCCATCTTGACTCCTCCCCCCCTTATTTTATAATTTAAATAAAGCACTGAAGTAAAATAAAGACCATATTTGCAAGGATAACCAGAACAAGATTTAGATATTACAAATCATAAAGATAAAAAATAACATGATTAGGATATAGGTCATAAAGATGTAAAGGATTTTAATTTTGTTATTTTTGGGCAGCTAACAATACAGTTGACCCTTCATCAGTGCAGGGGTTAAGGGTGCCAACCTCCTGCCAAGAGTGAAAGATTCACCTATAACTTTCAACTTCTCTAAAATTTGACTACTAATAGCCTATCGTTGACCAGAAGCCTTACAAATAACAGTCGATTAACACATATTTTATATGTTATATGCATTATATACTGTATTCTTACAATAAAGTAAGCTAGAGAAAAGAGAATATGATGAATAAAATTATAAGAAAGAGAAAATACATTTACAGTACTGTACTGTATTTATTTTAAAAAATTGCCTGAGTGGGCCGGTGCAGTTCAAATCTGTGTTGTCCAAGGGTCAACTGTACTTATTAACACAGATGACCAAAAAAAAAAATCTCAAAAATAATGTTTTGTTGTAAGTTTATTTCTCAGAAAAAACATTCCGAAAGCTACAATCTCAGGCTGTACTAACATGAAGAAAATAACTACTGGGTTGTCTTGGATAAAAATCATATCCCATTTCTTCATAATAAAAACTAAGCTTCTTTATAAGAAGGGACAGCTTCCTATTTCCATTGTATTTTCCTATGTATTTTCTAAATCATCTGATTTAGTATCCCCACCTCTTTCCAACTATGAGGCCATTCCTACCTTTACTTGCATCCTTACTCAGTTTCGAGTCCATACATGATTGTTGTAGTCATTAACCTGTCATTGTTCCCAATCCCCCTGTGCTTTTTTACTATCTTCATGGTTTCTCCTTTATCCCTAAAGATTTGGGTCCTGGGTTCTCTCTTTTTCTTTGTTCCTCCAATTCTGCCATCCATCTAGATATCAGAGTCCATGTGCATGACCCATCTAATATAGCTCCTTGGATCCTTGACTTCCTTATCTCCAGTGACTTTTTTCTCCTATCACCTCAGCTATCATATCCCCACAGTGAGATCCTGGACTGCCAACACTTGAAACTGCTCAGTATCCGAAGTTATTAGTTCAATCATCCCACTCTCTAACAAGAAACTTAATGGGGGAACAGCTGTAGCCTTTTTGCCCCTTTTCTCCTTCCTGCTGGCTGGACTGGAACACCATCTTGGACCAGGAAATGGAAGTCAAATGATGAAGAATATGGCATACCAAAGAGAAGGGGTCTGTAGAAACACTCCATCATTCTCAACTTAAGACCAAGAAATATGAGAGAGAAAGTTTTTGTGAACTTTTATCATTTTGTGTCTAGGCCCACTGAAATTAGATTCTAACATGCTGATATCACTATATATTTTTGGTCATCAGTTCAAATGGTTACTCAACACTGCTTGGCAGCTTAATTCCATTTTCTAAGAAGTTGTCTCTCCCACTTCACAGTCACTATTCACTGCCTTCAAATACCTGAACTTTCTTCTTCCCCATCTCCACACTACTTTCTTGCTTCATACTTCTTCTTCTGTTTTAAAAGATTTTACTTATTTATTTGACACAGAGAGAGAGAGAAAACACAAGTAGGGGAGCAGCAGACAGTGGGAGAAACAGGCTCCCTGTTCAGCAGGGAGCCCGATGTAGGACTTGATACCAGGATCAAGGGATCATGACCTGAGCCTGAGCAGAAGGCAGTTGCTTAACAACTGGGTCACTCAAGCACCCCTTGATTCATACTTCTTAAATATCATTAATATTGCTATCAAATCTAAAAAAAAATTGCTATCAAATCTATTGACTAAATCCTTACTCTTCTTTTCGTTTTTCCTTCTGATAACTTTGAAGGAAATGAGGCTCCTTCTAGCAAAGGTCAATCCCTCTATGAGTGCCCAGATTACAACTTTCTGCCACTTCAGTTTTCCCCTCCTAATTGCATTTCAGTCTCTCCCTCCCAACTGCCCTCTCTCCCAGTTCTCTGAAATCAGTATTTTAACTTGCTCCAATTAGTGTCAAACTAAAAACCCAACTCCTCCCATGCCACCTCCCCTTCTAGCTACTGTTCTCTCTTCCTCTATACATGCTGCTCATCGGTATTATCTGTACACACCATTACTACTTTTTCACATTCCATTAATTAAACAACTTACTTCAAAGACAGTAGTGTACCTTAAACCTGAGGACATTGTTCTTGATAAGAAAACATGCATTTGAATTAAAAAAAATTTAAAATAACCCTTCTGTTAATGCTGATATCAAAAAATGGAAGGTAACAAACAGCCTCCAATCAATGGAGTTTTTTTTAATGGTTTTTTTTTGTTTTGTTTTTAAATATTAAATTTCATTGACCTTATATAACCATACTTTCTCTTGACTACTTTGACAACAAAGTCTCCTGGTTTTTCTCCTATCTCTCTGGCCAGTCATTTTCTATTTCCTTTACTGACCCAGCTCCTTTATATTTGAAAGCTCCAAACACTTTGTCTTCTCAGTAACTGTGCATTTTGATCCCCTTCCCTCACCCTCTCTTATTCTCTGCAAGGGGAACTTTTATTCACCTTTCAGGTGTCATTTAAATAGTACAACTTACACAGGACTTGTATAAATTCCCAATCAAAAATTGTGTGCCACATTTTCTTTTTAAGTCTCTGTCTTAAAAAAAAGTCTGTCTTTTATGATTCTATACTCATTTTTGATATTATTTATGTCAAGACTCACACTCTACCATAAACACCGTAAGGGCAGGGTGATGTCAGTCTATCCATCACTCTATTTGAGCATCATAGTATATGGAAGAGATTCTATAATTATCTCTTGAAAGAATACATGAATAATTTAAGACTAGGATATTTTTCAGTTACCTCTATTGTAACACAACTACAGAGAAAGGAGAGGGACATGCATTAAGTAGACTACTATTTGATTCATTTTCCATTGTTTTCTGCATCAAAAATCAACAAACATTTTTGGGCAGGGGTGGTGGGAGAGTATGTTGGAATGCTCTATACCTTTTGCTCAATTTTATCTGTAAACCTAAAATTGCTCTAGAAATTAAATCTATTAATTTAACTAATTTATTTTAAGTATATTAATTAAGAAAATAAGAAGTCATCAAAACTTAGTAATTAACAGCATGGGCTATAAGTCAGACTGCCTAATTTAAATCCCAGCACTGCCATTTAGGAACTGTGTGACTTCAGGCAAGTTCCTTAAACTCTCCCTCCAGAAAGTTTGTTTTGGGGTGCCGGGGTGGATCAGTGGGTTAAGAGTCTGACTCTTGATTTTTGGCTCAGGTCATGATATCAAGGTCATGAGATCAAGTCCCACATCAAGCCCCATGTCAGCCTCTACACTGGGCATGGAACCTGCTTGGGATTCTCTCTCTCCCTCTGCCCAACCCTCCCCCACGCCCCGCTCTCTCTCCTCCTCTCTTTCTCTCTTTCTCTTCAAACAAAGAGAGAGAGAGAGAGTTTGTTTTATTTTGTTTTAACATTTGGTCACTGCATATCCACAGCACCTAGAACAATGCCTGACATACAGTTTGAACCTAATAAATAATTACTGAATAAATGAATGAATGCACTTTTTAAAAAGACCAACAAACAAATCTCAAACTTTGCACACAACTTTGTAACCAAATTGAAAATTCACTGTTTGTACAATCCACATCATTTCTTTGTTTGCCATATGGATGGCCAGAGACATCAGTATCAAATCCTTATATGCTAAGATTTTCTTCAATTCATGTTTTTTGGTGTGGTGTTACAAATCTTTTTCTCCCTAAAACCAACAATACAAGTTTAGCCATTCACCTAGTTTTAATCAAGAAAGCACATCTTATCAATAAAAATGGAAAGTCGTATTTCATGTCTTCATGGACAAAAAAAGTGCTCCAGTCTACTTGTTTGCTATGATTGGTAAAACCACAAACTTTGATAAATACCAGCTGAGTGTTAACCACTTAGACAAGTCCTCAACTGGCAGAAATACTTGGTACTACCTCAACTTAAAATGTCTCAGCAAACAACCTACTTACAGCTGTTATCTAGTAATATCATGTGTATGGCTCCCAGGAGTACAAAGAAAAATAATTAATGTCTCTCTCTGGAACTTAGAAGGGATAGAATAGCTAAAATGCAGGGGATTGCCAGGACCAAAAGCATGTTCCACAATACTTGGCAAAGGAATCTAAGTTGGCAAAGGAATCAAAACATTCTTACTATGCAGGTTAGGATCATGTTGAATTCATGTCAACAAATCATAGTTCTTTAAGGCCCAGCTCAGCAAATTTATGTTGTTTAAGAAAGAAAAGCAATGTGCTATGGACAGTACAGTTACATTAAATGCCTTAAACTTCGTGTAGCACATGGTGAACGTTTGTTCTGGTATTTCAAAGTTGAACAAAGTTTTTTCAAGATTGTACTTCTAAAATAGACATACATTAAACTTCCAGAAGAGGATACAATTCACTCTATTTAAAAAATTTAACCCTCCTTGTGGAAGGTAAAAACAGTCATTCAGTAGAACCATAGTTAGACCATTAACTGTTAGCCTTGTCATCACCTCAGTGTCAACAAATATTTATTGAGTGTACACTATGTGCTGTATGTTATGCCAATCTGTGAAGGCAAATGTTACTATTGATAGAGAAAATATTGAAAGAAATGCAGTTACCACTTGCCTGTTTATTCCTTCATTTAGTCAGTCATGCAGTCATTCAGTCTTCTATTCATTCATTCTATAGCCCCTCCTATTTGCCAAACACTCTGCCCAGAGACTGGTGTATAGAAGTAAACAAAAGAGATAATGGTCTCAGCCCTCATGGAGCCAGATATTCCACTAGGCATTTTCCAAATGTTATCTCACTTAATTTAAACCTCGAAGTTATAGGTACCAAGAAATCATTTCTTATGTGACAAAGAAAATTTGGTGCTTATGAGAGAGTCATACTTTCCTATATTTTCTGTCCCCCTTGCAGGTGTGTTGGGCCATGTGAAAATTCTACACAACTGATGGAGATGGAGATAAAAAGTGACAAATGTCACTTCCAGGAAAAGACCATGTAAGCTGATGGGCCTCCTCCATCTCCAATCACCTATTTACTTGGGCCAATGAAGGCCACATACTCAAATGGTTCTGCCACAAAATGGAAGCTGCCTGGAGCACTGGTTACTAAGTGGAAGAAAGCTTACTTGGGGAAATCACTGGATCTGCACAGTAACATATATGAGCAAGAAAAAAAAAACATGTATTGGTTTAAGCCACTGAGATTTGTGTTTATTTGTTATTACAGCAAAGCCTGACTCATATACCTTCACTCTTCATAACAATGATTCCTAAGATTCTGAAGTGCAAGTTAAGATGGAGGCTTTGTCTGTCTCATGAACCCTCAGGAATTTTATTGGTAATTGGTCATCTCAAATGTCAAAGAAGTCCAGAAATGTCAACTGACCAATGTGTGAGCAGTGTTGAAAAAAAGTTTACCAGGGAAAATAGCTGCTTACCTAAGGAGTTTCTGAGCCTATCATGTCCCACAGTCCTATCTCATAATTTAACATTCCAAAGTGTCCATAACCATAACTCTTATTTCTTCATGCCATATCTCAAATTCCTAAATTTATATACCAACTGGGGTAAAACAACCATGCTTTACTTTTTTTCCATCTCTAAACTACTTTTTACAGAAACTCAGGACAAATTCAAGACCTAGATTCAAATCTGCCTACCAGAGATATTTGACTCTAATTAACTAGGAAGGCAAGATGAAATGAAAGCCAATGTGTACCTGTTTGATCATCCAAAGCCATATTGCCTTATGAATCAGAAAATCAGCCAATAGAAAATTAACCTACATTTCAGACCTACTTATAATGAGTATCATATCTCCAAATGATTATCCATATTATAATTCAATATTCAAAATACATTTTTGATGTATGCAGCACTGTTTCCCATTTTAAAGATAAGGAAATTGAGGCTCAGAGAGGTATTACCTAACTGATGAATAGATACAAACCAGATTTATCTGGTTCCTTTCCTAAGGTTTGATGTAATACTAAGGAAGATAAAAGCAATGTGAGGAGAAAGGAAATATATCTGACTCTGTCGGCTAGCTAACACAGCAGCCATTCCCAAACCTATTTCCCTGCATCCTAATGAGGCTTAAGAAGCTAAATATCCACTCCCAGATGCCCTAGCTACTATCTGTAATCAGATGACACATTCCTGTCCAATGAAACACAGAATTCTGATAGGGATGTTGGAGAAAGTTCTGCTTTCCCAAGGAGTGAGAGCAGTTGGCAAATCCATTATCACTTCTTCCTGCCCTGAGCATGGAAGTGATGCCTGAAGACAGAGCAGATTTCTTACCACGACCAGTAAGCCAAGCCACTAAAGAGAGAGAGCCCCTCAATGACATCATCAATCCCCTATAACAGCTCTGGACTACCTACCCTCAAACTTACAGCCATGTCAGATTTAATCAAGAAAGAGAAAGGAAAAGGGGGAGAGAGAGAGAAAGAAGGAGGGAAAAAACTTTTAGAAAATCCATGTACATTTACTAGGTCAGTAATCTACTCTTATGCCACAAATCATCCCAAAACTTGGTGGTTTCAAAAAGCTACCATTTATTAATGCATGACCAGCAATTTGGGCTTGGTTCAACTGATAGTTCTGCTAATCTTGTCTTGGTTCTTTCATCTGGCTGTCCTCAACTGGCAGCTCACTTGAGGCTGGATGGAATGAAATGATCTTATCTTTTCTGGAGGTTTGTGGTGGTAGCCGGGTCATGTGTCTCTAGCAACTTCGTCCAGGCTTCTTCATGTGGTAGCAGTGTTAAGAAAGTTGGTCTCAGTGTACCAGCTCTGTTTGAGTTTCTGCCTGTGTCACATTTGCCAATGTCTAATTGGCCAAAGCAAGTCACATGACTAAGCTTAGAGTCAGTGTGGGAGTGGACTACACAAATATATGCACACAGGAAGTAGTGATTCATTGGGAGCCATTACTCTAATAATCTAACAATTCTATTTATGTTCTTTGCATTCTTAGCATTAGCAGATTTTATAGCCTATGTGACAGATGAGTGTACCATCCTAAATAACCCAAACTTATGTAATCTGAACTATCATCAATGTTTCAAATTTCATCTTCTCATGTATCTCTATGGAATGGATTCTTATCCAACTATCCTAATGTTGGAAAATGCTGTGGCTAAGATATGCAAAATCGAGAGCAAACTCTACTGGTTACTGGAGCTACTTATCACTAAGGGCCTCTTGGCTCTGTAAGCAGTCTTTGCTTGTTTTTTTTTCTTAGAAAACTTTTTTTCCTTCAGCTTTATTGAGGTGTGATTGACAAAAAAGTATACACTTAAGGTTAGGAAATTAATATTTTGATATGCATATATATGCATTATGAAATAATCACTACAATCAAACTAAGTAACATATCACCTGACATAGTTATTATTGTTTTGTATGTGGTATCAACACTTGAGGTCTAGTCTTTAAGCCAATTTCAAGCACCTTATATAGTATTGTTAATTACAGGCACATTGTTGTAGATTAGAGCTCCAGAACTTATCCATCTTGTATAACTAAAACTTTATACCCTTTAACCAATGTCTCCCTGTTTTCCTCTTATCCTAGGTCCTGGCAACCAGCATCTCACTCCCTACTTATATGAGTTTGACTATTTTAGATTCTGCATATAAGGGAGATCATGCAGTATTTGTCTTCCTGTATTGGCAAAATTCACTTAGCCATAATGTACTCCAGGTTCATCAGTGTTGCTGGAAATGACAGGATTTCTTTCTCTTTTGAGACTGAAAATATTCTGATGTTCATTATGGCATTATTCAAAATAAACAAGATATAGAAACAATCTAAATGTCTATTGATGGATGGCTGGATAAGAAAATGTGGTACACACACAAATATTATTCAGCCTTTAAAAAGAAGGAAATCCAGAAGCAGGGTTAAGCAGCCAGCAGATAGCTAATGGCTCATTATAGATAGTGGAGATAGGATAACAATGTGACAATGATAGATGAAACTTCCCAGGGATTGGGAGGTCAGATACAAATGGAAGTAAATGGGTTAGGAAATGTGAATAATTATTGAACAGCATGGTCTCTATCATATTGGTAATTAGGAGAAATTATTCCTGCTACCTAAATAAAAACATAATATTAAAGTGTCATGAATTAATTTTGAACTTAAAGAGGTGGGTGGAACATAGTATGTTACATTTAACTAATAGAAAGTCTATATTTGGGGACAAAAAATTAAAAGTAGCAGTGACTTGTTCACTCGATCATCCATTCAATAAGTATAGGACTCAGAATTAAGTAAGATAAAACGCACGAATCCTCTAGCTCAGCTCACGCTACGTGCATCATTCAGAGCATGGGAGTCTTGAGGAAATTTATTGGTGTGAGATTTCTCTCTTTAATTTTTTTTCTCTTACACACAGTCTATGCAAGATGTAATTCCAATGTGAAAACAAGCCCTAGAATATAGTTACCACCAAAGTGTTCTGAAATTCCACTTGATTTAGAATAAAATTTTTTTTTTCAAAATGTGCCACATGATGCTCTCTGTGGGGATATTTTAGCAACCAGGATATTGTCAATGCCACTGCTACCACTAACTTCACTTTCCAACCCAAACAAATTTATTTTAGGGGAGGAGTAAAAAAGAAGGCAATATAGATGAACATAAAGAAAGTGTCTTTCTGTTAACCCTCTTCTCATAGTTAGATTAAAAGCACTGAAAAGGCAGGGAAAGATCACATGCAAATCTTTCGCTGTGTAAAAAAGCAGGATATCCCACATTTGTCTAATATAAATGCTAATTTTTAGGCCCTGTGGCAGGGTCTGTGATTGGCTCCATATTGCCACAATCAGAGACATTATAAGATGCTCCTAGCTCCTTTTGTTTCCATCCAGCTTGTCTTCTTCCCAATCACTAGCTTCCAATCTTCTAAATTTTCAGACATAACCAAGGAGTAAGAATAAAAAATTTTCCAAATGCCCTTTTCTTCTTTTCTCTCTGAAATCAATAACACTGTTGGCTCTGCAGACCGTGTGGGCTAAGGAGAGACCTCACATTTGTTCTGAGAGTATTTAAGTTAGCTGGAAAGAAATATTTGAATGCATGATAACTGCCAGCTGACTTTCTACAGAACTTCTTTTCATTGTCTGACAAAGGGATATTAATGGTTGCCTCACATCTTCCAAGCTAATACTTCTGATATTTAGGAATTCATATGGAATCACAATAAACTCAACCAAAAATGTTTAGGAAGCCAACCAACAGAAAATGTTTTTCAAAATGATGTAATTTTCATCATAGTGTATGAAACTGTTCAGATAGAAAACCACTTCCCAATAGAAGATGTTGGAAAATATCATTTTTTCCCCAGAACAACCTATTCTCCCAGAATTGTTTACCAAAAAGCTATGGAAATTCAGGCATGTGCCTACTGAATATTGTGGAAACATCATCTTTTATTTAATGTTATATGTAAACAGGATACAGTTTAAACAATGAAAGAGGAAGCAAAAGACTCAAAAACTCTCTGTCATAGGAATACCTATTTCGTGGTTCTCAATTCTATTTACAAAGTATTTTAGGAGGGAAGTAGATATTGCTGGAAGTGCTACATGCTTTTAAAAGAGGAGCATTAGGGGCGCCTGGGTGGCTCAGTGGGTTAAGCCTCTGCCTTCGGCTCAGGTCATGATCTCAGGGTCCTGGGATTGAGCCCCATATCGGGCTCTCTGCTTAGCAGGGAGCCTGCTTCCCCCTCTCCCAGCTTGCCTCTCTGCCTACTTGTGATCTCTGTCTCTCTAATAAATGAATAAAATCTTTAAAAAAAATAAAAATAAAAAAATAAAAAAGGAGCATTAAAATAATATCACAGAGCTGTTCACAAAGCAAGAAAATTATCTTCTCATGAGGAAAAGAAGCTCAAACAGTATTTTCCATTTTTCATCTGTTAGAGTGTAATTAAACTAACTCGAAATTCAGATCGAGGATGTAGATGTTCCTGCTTGAAAAGTGAGTAGTTGGGGGCGCCTGGGTGGCTCAGTGTGTTGAGCCTCTGCCTTCAGCTCAGGTCATGATCTCAGGGTCCTGGGATGGAGTCCCGCATCCGGCTCTCTGCTCAGTAGGGAGCCTGCTTCCCCCCCACCCCCCCGCCTGCCTCTCTGCCTACTTATGATCTCTCTCCCTCTCTGTCAAATAAATAAATAAAATATTAAAAAAAAAAAAAGAAGAAAAGAAAAGTGAGTAGCTGGTAAATAAATCTAACGGGGACTACATAAAAGCTTTGCCAGAAATAAGTTCATTCTACCTAGGACAATGCAGAGACACATTTTTTTTTTAAATGCTCAGCAACTTGCAATGATCTGAAGAAATGGAAAAGTTGCATACTCTACTCTTCGGATGAAACACAAAAACAAAGGAAGCAAAACCATCCACTTCCACTCAGTTACAGAGCATACAACAACCTTCCTCTCAACTCATCCATTTGTTTCTCGTAGAGTGATGAAAAGTACAAAGTTTTGCTTAGGTTTGGTGTGACAACCAAATCAATGTGAACCATTTCCTGTGTTTAAATCCCATAAAAAAAGGTTATGGCTCCTGACCATAAACCTGTGCAGGGTCTGGCAGTCTAATTTTGTCATGAAGACAGAATATGTTCCTTTTTCTTTACAAAAAAGACAATTTTAAAGAGCATTTCATAGCTACAAAAGATAAATGTGCATAATGGGGAAAATATTACACACTCATGATTTTCACCATTACTTCAATGTCTTATAGATTATGAAAATTACATACATGATTATTTTAGTTTGCCTGTTTATAATGAACAAATATCTCTCTCCCTCAAATGCATATTAATAGCCACACACACATAAGTAGATACATAAAAACATAAAAGACATTTCTGCCTATCACCCTGAGATAACATGCCTTCTTGCCTAATTTCCCTTGATTTCCCTTTTTAAGCATGTAAAACATGGCACTGGCACAGGAGACCAACAGGGTCATCTGCCAACTGTCATTATTCGTGTCAATCAAGAGCAAGGAGTTGAGAAGGATAATGAAATCAACCTGGTCATGACCTCTTTGGCAAGGGGTTGCCTACCTCACTTTAGAGATCTCCTAAATGTTCTTTATTTTAAGAGACATGGCAATACAGACCTCAGAAGAAAAGTCATCAAAAAACCCAAACTGGGGATGCCTGGGTGGCTCAGTTGGTTAAGCGGCTGCCTTCGGCTCAGGTCATGATCCCAGCGTCCTGGGATCGAGTCCCACATCAGGCTCCTTGCTCGGCAGGGAGCCTGCTTCTCCCTCTGCCTCTGCCTGTGTTTGCTTGCTCTCTCTCCCTCTCTCTCTGTCAAATAAATAAATAAATAATCTTTAAAAAAGAAAAAAAAAATCCCCAAACTGGTAGGCGTTGGATCTGTGGGTGTATGAGGTATATGATGGTAAGAAGCGAAGAGATGTGGAAAAGCAGGTACAACCTGTTAAGATAATCCAATCTGTAGCTGCATCATTCGGTTAAATATTTGGTAGCTCAATTCATCACAATTAAACCCTTTAGACAGGACACAGATATTTAGTACTGGCAAACCCACTGGGATCACTGGAGGCAAGTGTTCGTTTACAGGGTCAATACTCACAAAAAAGTTACACATTCCTTTCTACAAATAATGAATCCAGGAACCATCTCCAAGCCTGACAGGCATTTTAACATCCCAAAGAAGCACTCTAACAAGAGGTCAGGCATGGTCAGCAGAACCCTTTATATCCCCTACAGAGCCGACACTGTCATTAAAGAGCGATGTAGCCTTTTCACAATCAAGACACTGTGTTGCATAAAAAGGAGGGATGGGACCCCTCCACTGCCTTGTTTCTTCTCCCTAATGCTCCATAGCGTCTTCCACATAGAAGGGCGACAATCTTTTATGACCTCCCCTGGAGGCCACCCATGTCCAGAAACTCGTAAAGAAGGTTAACTGCCTACACTGGATCCTGGGAGTGAAGGACAGCTAAGAGGGGAAGGTACAAAAAAAAAAAAAGAAAAAGAAAAATCTCAAATTTTGTAACGTGATGACCCTATACTTTAATATCATCAGCTGTCAACAAGTTGCAAGTTTGATTGTTGATGTTCAGGAGAATTACAGACTCTTAATAATTTTATTTTGAACCATAAAGCCATTGAATATTATCATATCAAAAAACTAAGTGGTAACAGCAGGGAAGAAATTCCTTAGGTCTGCAGCTCTAATCCTCATAATAAAGATAACCCAGACAGAGTAAAGACAGTTTGGCATTCAAACTCCATTTACCATTCCTTACATTTTTTACAGGAGGTTTGCTATAGTGATGGCATGTTTTACTGTACTTAGCTTGAAAACCAATAAAATATCATATGTTTTGAGAGCAGAGTGGTTGTACAACCACCAACTTCAGCATTGGGCTCTTGGTAGGTATTAAATCAGTGGGAGTCACTATTACTTTACTAACTTTTACGCAAGGGCAGCAGGTAAGCTGGGTATCTACAGAGCTGTCTGAGACCTACCCCAGAATACCCTATCCCTGAGACTTATTTACTTCCTTAGCCAGGTTTTGCTGTCATACAAATTCATGCCAGAAATGGGTTTAGTTCCTTTGACATAATCTAACATTTTTAGATTTTTTTTTAATAGATCCTATCATGCTTCTTCCTACTTCTGCATCGAGAATAATTCCCTTCACTTGGGGAACTTCTACTTGTCTACCATTCAGGACCCCACTGAGGTTCCACTTCTCTCCTTGCCACCCTCTTCACTCAGGGTTGGCATCACTTTTTCTCTCATAGCATCTTGGCCACATCTTTGTCATTATACCCACCAGAGCTGTATTGTGTTATCATCTTTCTCTCATGGTTTTCTCCCTATATGGAAGGCAGGGACCTCCAATTTGTATCTATAGTGCCAGACGTGCCATGAGGGTTACATAAATGTACACTGAGCGAATAAATTTCAATGCCTTTTTAAACAATATAATCATATTCCTATTCAAGTTGGAACTTTCCTGAATATTTGCCTAAATCTTCATCAAGATAAAGAATAAAAGATGATATCTACTGAGCGCTTAATTCCTGCCAAGCACTATACTAAATCATTTACTTATAAGGATCTCATTAATTCCTCTAAAAAATCCTATATAGAAGTTCTTTTATGATGACTATTTTAAACAAGGAGAAATTGAGCCTTGGAAAGCACAGGTAACTTGTCTAAGAAGGCAAAATTAGTTGAGAGAATCAGGATTTACACCTATGTGTTCTGACCCCATAGTAATATATTTAGCCACTAATTCATAGGGCCTTCTATAAAATACCTCAGTTTGTAATTCAAATCCTATTGAACGTCAACCACAGGACGCCTGTGGCTGAGTCTTTAAGCATCTGCCTTAGGCTCAGGTCATGACCCCAAGCTCCTAGGATCAAGGCCAACATCCCTCTCCCACTCCTCCTGCTTGTGTTTCTGCTCTTGTTATCTCTCTCTCTGTCAAAGAAATAAATAAAATCTCTAAAAAAATAAAAAATAAAAAAATAAAGTCAACCATGTATTAAAATACATGAGCCTACACGGGCTCACACACATGCATGCCAACAAAATGCTAGAAAATAAAAGAATACCTACGGATAGGACTACAGATTCAACATAAAAAAGCTTCAGAAGCAATCCTGTTCAGGACTAGTCTCAGGACTCCTGAGTTTTATAGGCCTCTCAAAATCTGCATGAAGGTGGCAGATGGTAACTGGGAAGGTTTCTGATGACGCTAACTTGCCTTGATTTGGTGGGAGGGGGGAACCCACACATAGATGATCTAAAGGAACAGCAGACCTACTCCAGTGTTTTGGGTGAAGAGGCAGATTGATGACAGATGAAAATTAACTCCGGAAAGGGAGAAATACTATATGTCAGCAAAACATCAACTCAACTTTCAGGGGCAGCCTTCTGGACTTTGTTGTAGCCTAAGTTTAAAAGGTCCATCCTCGGGCACCTGGGTGGCTCAGTG
>ML099869.1:64288-134082 GCA_003697995.1 Taxidea taxus jeffersonii | reverse complement strand
TATTCTGTTGCTTTGGGATGGAATGTTCTGAATATATCTGTGATGTCCATCTGCTCCAGTGTGTCATTTAAGACCTTTATTTCCTTGTTGATCTTTTGCTTGAATGATCTGTCCATTTCAGTGAGGGGAGTGTTAAAGTCCCCTACTATTATCGTATTATTGTCAATGTGTTTCTTTGATTTTGTTATTAACTGGTTTATATAGTTGGCTGCTCCCTTGTTAGGGGCATAGATATTTAAAATTGTTAGATCTTCTTGTTGGACAGACCCTTTGAGTATGATATAGTGTCCTTCTTCATCTCTTATTATAGTCTTTGGCTTAAAATCTAATTGATCTGATATAAGGATTGCCACCCCAGCTTTCTTCTGATGTCCATTAGCATGATAAATTGTTTTCCACCCCCTCACTTTCAATCTGGAGCTGTCTTCGGGTCAAAAATGAGTTTCTTATAGGCAGCATATTGATGGGTTTTGTTTTTTTATCCATCCTGAAACCCTGTGTCTTTTGATTGGGGCATTTAGCTCATTTACATTCAGGGTAACTATTGAGAGATATGAATTTAGTGCCATTGTATTGCCTGTAAGGTGATTGTTACTGTATATTGTCTCTGTTCCTTTCTGGTAATACTTTTAGGGTACCCCTTTGCTTTGAGGACCCATTTCAATATTTCCTGTAGAGCTGGCTTAGTGTTTACAAATTCTTTCAGTTTTTGTTTGTCCTGGAAGCTTTTTACCTCTCCTTCTATTTTCAATGACAATCTAGCTGGATAAAGTATTCTTGCGTGCATGTTTTTCTCGTTTAGTGCTCTGTATATATCATGCCAGTTCTTTCTGGCCTTCCAGGTCTCTGTGGATAAGTCTGCTGCCAATCTAATATTTTTACCATTGTACGTTACAGACTTCTTGTCCCGTGCTGCTTTCAGGATTTTCTCTTTGTCGCTAAGACTTGTAAATTTTACTATTAGATGGCGGGGTGTGGACCGATTCCTATTGATTTTGAGGGGTGTTCTCTGCACCTCCTGGATTTTGGTGCTTGTTCCCTTTGCTATATTAGTGACATTCTCTACAATAATCCTCTCCAGTATACCTTCTGCTCCTATTTCTCTTTCTTCTTCTTCTGGAATCCCAATTATTCTAATGTTGTTTCATCTTATGGTATCACTTATCCCTCGTATTCTCCCCTCGTGGTCCAGTAGTTGTTTGTCTCTCTTTTGGTCAGCTTCTTTATTCTCTGTCATTTGGTCTTCTATATCACTAATTCTTTCTTCTGCCTCATTTATCCTAGCAGTAAGAGCCTCCAGTTTTTATTGCACCTCATTAATAGCTTTTTTGATTTCAACTTGGTTAGATTTTAGTTCTTGTATTTCTTCAGAAAGGGCTTTTATTTCTCTGGACAGGGTTCCTCTGATATCTTCCATGCCTTTTTTGAGCCTGGCTAGAACCTTGAGAATCGTCATCCTGAATTCCACATCTGACATATTACCAATGCCTGTATTGATTAGATCCCTAGCCTTTGGTACTGCCTCCTGTTCTTTTTTTTTGTGGTGAGTTTTTCTCATTTCATTGAGTCCAGATAAGAATATATGTAGGAGCAAATATAATACTAAAAGGGTGGCAAAGACCCCAGGAAGATGTGCTTTAACCAAATCAGGAGAGACCCCACATTGTGGGGAGGGGGGAGAAAGGGAGTAAAAAGAAGTTCAGAAAAGGGAAAAAAATTTAAGAAAGAGAACACAAATAAAGAAAAAATATAAAAAAAGAAAAAAATATATATATATTAGACTGGTGACTAGAACAGAGTCACCTACTTAATTTTGGGAGTATTTTGGTCTCTTAGAAGAAACTACTTCCCAAAATTTTAAAGAATGAAAACATATGTAAGGGTAAACACAATGAAGGGATGAAATATGACTATAAAGATGAAAAAAAATTTTTTTTCCTAACAAAGGAGTTGATAAGGTAAGTTGGTAGGGAGAATAAAAAAAAAAGAAAGTGGAGAGAACTTGCTAGGGCTGGAGACTAGATCAAGCCCGGTAGAAGATTTGGTGTGTAATTTGATCTATTAGAAAAAGTTGTACCCCAAATTTTTTAGAAGAAAATAAAAACCCTCTTTGTATACAAAGAATAAAGTTAGATACAGTGAAGGATAAAATATGACTATAATAATAAAGGTTCAAAAAAGATTTTTTTAAGAAAGTTATTAAGATAAACTAGTTAAAAAACATTAAAATATGAAAGGGTAAAAGTTAAAAAAAACTAGCAGAAGAGAAAAAAATAAAAAAATTAATTAACTTTGCAAGACTAAAGATTCATGGGGAGAAAGCCAAGAATTCCATGCTTTGCTTTCTCCTCCTCTGGAATTCCGCTGTTCCCCTTGTTAAGTGAACTTGGTCTTGGCTGGATTTCTTATTGATCTTCTGGGGGAGGGGCCTGTTGTAGTGATTTTCAAGTGTCTCTGCCCCAGGCGGAATTGCACTACCCTCACCAGGGGCCGGGCTAAGTAATCCTCTCAGGTCCGCTTTCGGGAGCTTTTGTTCCCTGAAGCTTTCAGTAGAGTTCAGGAGGACGAGAATGAAAATGGCGGCCTCCCAATCATGGCCCGGAGGAGCTGAGAGCTTTGGGCCCCAGTCTTCAGTGCACCTTCAGAGAAAAGCGCTTAATCACTCCCATCTCCCCAGCCTCCGGCCGTGCTTGGAGAAAATCACGCATAATCAGCCCTGTCTCACTGGCCTCCAGCTGCGCTCTGAGGTCACCCAGCCTGTGACTAAGCATCTCTGTCTCTGGCACAGAGTCCCACCTGGAGTGTCCAAACCCCGCAGATCCCTGGGCTCTCCCAGGTTGGAGTCTCCCTGGATCTTGTAGGTCCCCACGCACAGAGCACCAGCCTGTGTCATGGATTATGGTTCAAGGTAACCCCGAGTTGCGAGGTCACTCCTTGGCTCTGTCTCCGCAGCCGGCTTCCCCTCTCTAATACCTGTGAGCTCTGCGACACTCAGACACCCTCAATCCTTCTGTGACCCCGCGGGACCTGAGTCCACGTTGTGTCCTTGAGGTCTTCACCCCAATTTGGCCTCTGGAGCGATGTCCCTCCATGGAGCAGACTTTTAAAAGTCCTGATTTTGTGCTCCGTTGCTCTGCCACTTGACGGGAGCTGGCCCCTCCCCCGTGGCCTATCTTCCTGTCGCTTTGGATTCATTTCTCCGCTGGTCCTACTTTTCAGAAAGTGGTCGATTTTGTGTTTCTAGCATTGTTGCTCTTCTTCTCTTCAATCTCCTTTTGGATTTGTAGGTGTTCGGAATGGTTTGATAGGCTATCTAGCTGATCTCCTGCTGCCTGATGTTGTCTCAGCCTGCTACTTGTCTGCCGTCTTGACTCCTGCCCATTTATGTCTCTTCTTATTTAGAATTCTATTAGAGCAGATGATGGATTTTATTAAGTGTCTTGTCTTTTTTCTTTATTTTTTTTCATTTGATGATATGATTGATTGTGTTGATAGATTTTCTGAGATAAACTCTGAATTTCAGAAAGAAACTCTATTTGTTTGTACTCTATTCTTCTTTTTTAATGCATTGCTGGAATCTTTTGTGAATATCTGATTTAAAAATCCCTCAGCTATAGTCTTGGGCAAAACTGGTCTTTCACTGTGTAAATATGATGAATTAGGTTAGTGTTTATTGTTATTTTGATGGGGACAATTCACTGTGAGATATCTTTACACCATGAAGGATATTTAGCTTACAGGTTACCCTTCCACTAAATCCCAGTGCTGCCCTCTCTCTCTCTCCATATACATATATAGTTTCAATGTTTGACCCATCCCTTTATATTACTCGTTATTGGAGAAACTGGAAGTTTCTTTAAGGAAGAAACTTTGCATTATTACATACCGAAGATTTCTTCTTTGCTGCTACAGAGACAGGCTGTCTTTTCTCAATATGGTGGGGTTGGGGTGGTAGGGTGAGGATTTTCGCCCCTAGCCCTGCTCACTTCAGTTTGGACAGTGGATGCTACAAACAAAGAATATTGCCTTTACTATTCTGATTGAGTCCTTCTTCAGGGAGTCTCCTTCTTTCCTTCCTTCCTCTCTTCTCTTTCTTTCTTTCTTGATTTCATTTATTTATTTGACAGAAATTGAGAGAGCACAAGTAGGTAGAAAGGCAGGCAGAGGGAGGAGAAGCAGGCTCCCCACTGAGAAGGGGGTGGGGAGCTTGATTCCAGGACCCTGGGAACATGACCTGAGCCAAAGGCAGATACTTAACTGACTGAGCCATCCGGGTGCCCCAGGGAGTGTTTCTATTGTATGTTCTGATTTCTGCCTTCACTTAGCCAACTCACCACTCCCCAAACTCTTCTTTTTTCTGTAAGACTTTTGGAGTCCAGAGACTTGTAGTTTTCCTGAAATTAATTTTATATTTTTCCCTCTGTTACTTTTTAAAGATATACAGGAGTAGAAGAGGAAGGCTACTAAAGTAGTTCTAGAGTGTTGTACATTTTAAAAATGATCTTTCCAATGTCTTGGTAGCTCCTGGATCATAACTGCTTTAGTGAAGAAGTTATAATTCGCAATTCTTGTGTTAAAGATGAGTAAGGAATAAGAAATCAGTAATAAGAAATGATAATCTGTGCATTGTCTTAATTAGGGTCTCTATAGTTTGGCTCAAACTTGGCAACATTCATTGGTGTCCACTTGGCTCAAGGGAAACACCTATGTTTGTCATGTCACATCATGGATTTGGTATCTCTCCAGCCTTTTATCTCATTGCTCAAAAAGAGAAACTGAGATAGTTGTGGAGGTGATCAACAATTTAATCCTAACAATAGTTCTTTTTAGTTTGTTTTTGTCTTTGTTGAGAGAGAGAGAGAGAGAGACAAAGAGAGATGATAGTGCTGGGGGAAGGACAGAGAAAATGCTAAGCAGTTTCCATGCCTAACATGGGGCTTGATCCCTCAATCTGAGGTCATGACCTGAGCCAAAATCAAGAGTTGGATGCTTAACCAAATGAGCCACCCAGGAGCTCCAATCCTAATAATAGCTCTAAGTGGAGGAGAGGGGAGTCAAGATGGCAGAGAAGTAGCAGGCTGAGACGACATCAGGCAGCAGAAGATCAGCTACCATAGCCTATCAAACCATTCCAAACACCTACAAATCCAATAGGAGATCGAAGAGAAGAAAAACAACAATTCTAGAAACAGAAAATCGACCACTTTCTAAAAGGTAGGACCAGCGGAGAAGTGAATCCAACACGATGGGAAGATAGACCCCAGGGGGAGGGGCTGGCTCCCGGCAAGCGGCGGAGCACAAAATCAGAACTTTTAAAAGTCTGCTCCACGGAGGGACATCGCTCCAGAGGCTAAACTGGGGTGAAGACCTCACGGGGACAGCCTGGACTCAGGTCCCCCGGGGTCACAGAAGGATCGGGGGTGTCTGAGTGTCACAGAACTCACAGGTATTAGAGCAGGGAAGCCGGCTGCGGAGACAGAGCCGAGGTTTCCTAGTGGTCTGTGACACGGGCCGGTGCTCTGTGCGAGGGGTCCCCACAAGATCCAGGGAGACTCTGACCTGGGAGAGCTCAGGGATCTATGGGGTTCGGAGACTCCAGGTGGGACTCTGCCAGAGACAGAGATTCTTGGTCACAGGCTGGGTGAGCTCGGAGCGATCCCAGAAGCCAGTGAGATGGGACTGATTATGCACGATTTTCTCTGAGCACGGTCTCCGGGCGCACGCGGTCTCTGGGCGCAAACGTGGGCTGGGGAGACCGGAGGGATTAAACGCTTTTCTATGAAGGCGCACTGAAGACTGGGGCCCCTAGCTCTCGGCTAGGGAGGCCGCCATTGTCTTTCCCGTCCTCCGGAACTCTACGGAAAGAGTTCAGAGAACAAAATCTCCCGAAAGTGAACCTGAGAGGATTACTTAGCCCGGCCCCTGGTAAGGGGTGCAATTCCGCCTGGGGCAAAGACACTTGAGAATCACTACAACAGGCCCCTCCCCCAGAAGATCAAAGAAATCCAGCCAAGACCAAGTTCACTTAACAAGGAGAACAGCGGATTCTTATCTGGGCAAAATGACAAGGCAGAAAAACTCACCACAAAAAAAAGAACAGGAGGCAGGACCGAAGACTAGGGACCTAATCAAAACAGACATTGGTAATATGTCAGATCTGGAATTCAGGATGACGATTCTCAAGGTTCTAGCCGGGCTTGAAAAAGGCATGGAAGATATTAGAGAAACCCTGTCAGGAGAAATAAAAGCCCTTTCTGGAGAAATAAAAGAACTAAAGTCTAATTAAGTAGAAATAAAAAAAAAAGCTATTAATGAGGTGCAATAAAAAATGGAGGCTCTTACTGCTAGGATAAATGAGGCAGAAGAAAGAATTAGTGATAGAGAAGACCAAATGACAGATAATAAAGAAGCTGAGCAAAAGAGAGACAAACAACTACTGGACCACGAGGGGAGAATTCGAGAGATAAGTGATGCCATAAGACGAAACAACATTAGAATAATCGGGATTCCAGAAGAAGAAGAAAGAGAAAGAGGAGCAGAAGGTATACTGGAGAGAGTTATTGTAGAGAATTCCCCTAATATAGCAAGGGGAACAAGCATCAAAATCCAGGAGGTGCAGAGAACACCCCTCAAAATCAATAGGAATCGGTCCACACCCCGCCATCTCATAGTAAAATTTACAAGTCTTAGCGACAAAGAGAAAATCCTGAAAGCAGCCCGGGACAAGAAGTCTGTAACATACAATGGTAAAAATATTAGATTGGCAGCAGACTTATCCACAGAGACCTGGAAGGCCAGAAAGAACTGGCATGATATATTCAGAGCACTAAACGAGAAAAACATGCAGCCAAGAATACTTTATCCAGCTAGGTTATCATTGAAAATAGAAGGAGAGATAAAAAGCTTCCAGGACAAACAAAAACTGGAAGAGTTTGTAAACACCAAACCAGCTCTACAGGAAATATTGAAAGGCGTCCTCTAAGCAAAGAGAGACCCTAAAAGTATTACCAGAAAGGAACAGAGATATTATACAGTAACAATCACCATACAGGCAATACAATGGCACTAAATTCATATCTCTCAATAGTTACCCTGAATGTAAATGGGCTAAATGCCCCAATCAAAAGACAAAGGGTTTCAAAATGTATAAAAAAACAAAACCCATCAATATGCTGCCTACAAGAAACTCATTTTAGACCTGAAGACACCTCCAGATTGAAAGTGAGGGGGTGGAATTTACCATGCTAATGGACATCAGAAGAAAGCTGGGGTGGCAATCCTTATATCAGATCAATTAGATTTTAAGCCAAAGACTATAATAAGAGATGAGGAAGGACACTATATCATACTCAAAGGGTCTGTCCAACAAGAAGATCTAACAATTTTAAATATCTATGCCCCTAACATGGGAGCAGCCAACTATATAAACCAATTAATAACAAAATCAAAGAAACACATTGACAAGAATACAATAATAGTTGGTGACTTTAACACACCCCTCACTGAAATGGACAGATCATCCAAGCAAAAGATCAACAAGGAATAAAGGTCTTAAACGACACAGTGGACCAGATGGACATTACAGATACATTCAGAACATTCCAACCCAAAGCAACAGAATACACATTCTTCTCTAGTGCCCATGGAACATGGATCATATCCTGGTCCATAAATCAGGTCTCAACAGGTATCAAAAGATTGGGATCATTCCCTGCATATTTTCAGACCACAATGCTCTGAAGCTAGAACTCAATCACAAGAGGAAATGTGGAAAGAGCACAAATACATGGAGACTCAACAGCATCCTTCTAAAAAATGAATGGGTCAACCAGGAAATTAAAGAAGAATTGAAAAAAACCATGGAAACAAATGACAATGAAAACACAACGGTCCAAAATATGTGGGACACAACAAAGGCAGTCCTGAGAGGAAAATATACAGCGATACAAGCCTATCTCAAGAAACAGGGAAGGTCTCAAATACACAACCTAACCCTACACCTAAAGGAGCTCGAGAAAGAACAACAAAGAAAGCCTAAACCCAGCAGGAGAAGAGAAATCATAAAGATCAAAGCAGAAATCAATGAAATAGAAACCAAAAAAACAATAGAACAAATCAATGAAACTAGGAGCTGGTTCTTTGAAAGAATTAATAAGATTGATAAACCCCTGGCCAGACTTCTCCAAAAGAAAAGAGAAAGGACCCAAATAAATAAAATCATGAATGAAAGAGGAGAGATCACAGCCAACACCAAAGATATACAAACAATCATAAGAACTTATGAACAACTCTATGCCAACAAATTTGACAATCTGGAAGAAATGGATGCTTTCCTAGAGACATATAAACTGCCAAAACTGAACCAGGAAGAAATAGAAAACCTGAATAGGCCCATCACCAGTAAGGAGATTGAAACAGTCATCCAAAATCTCCAAACAAACAAAAGCCCAGGGCCAGATGGCTTCCCAGGGGAATTCTACCAAACTTTTAAAGCAGAATTAATTCCTATTCTCCTGAAACTGTTCCAAAAAATAGAAATGGAAGGAAAACTTCCAAATTCATTTTATGAGGCCAGCATCACCTTGATCCCCAAACCAGACAAGGATCCCATCAAAAAAGAGAATTACAGACCAATATCCTTGATGAACACAGATGCGAAAATTCTCACCAAAATACTAGCCAATAGGATCCAACAGTACATTAAAAGGATTATTCACCACGACCAAGTGGGATTTATTCCAGGGCAGCAGGGTTGGTTCAACATCCGCAAATCAATCAATGTGATACAGTACATTAACAAAAGAAAGAACAAGAACCATATGATACTCTCAATAGATGCTGAAAAAGCATTTGACAAAGTGCAACATCCCTTCCTAATCAAAACTCTTCAAAGTGTAGGGATAGAAGGCACATACCTCAATATTATCAAAGCCATCTATGAAAAACCCACGGCAAGTATCATTCTCAATGGAGAAAAACTGAGAGCTTTTCCGTTAAGGTCAGGAACACGGCAGGGATGTCCACTATCACCACTGCTATTCAACATAGTACTAGAAGTCCTAGCCTCAGCAATCAGACAACAAAAAGAAATTAAAGGCATCCAAATCGGCAAAGAAGAAGTCAAACTATCGCTCTTTGCAGATGATATGATACTATATGTGGAAAACCCAAAAGGCTCCACTCCAAAACTGCTAGAGCTTGTACAGGAATTCAGTAAAGTGTCAGGATATAAAATCAATGCACAGAAATCAGTTGCATTTCTTTACACCAACAACAAGACAGAAGAAAGAGAAATTAAGGAGTCAATCCCATTTACAATTACACCCAAAACCATAAGATACCTAGGAATAAACCTAACGAAAGAGGCAAAGAATCTATACTCAGAGAACTATAAAGTACTCATGAAAGAAATTGAGGAAGACACAAAGAAATGGAAAAATGTTCCATGCTCATGGATTGGAAGAATAAATATTGTGAAAATGTCTATGCTACCTAAAGCTATCTACACATTTAATGCAATGCCTATCAAAATCCCATCGAATTTTTTTCAAAGAAATGGAACAAATCATCCTAAAATTTATATGGAACCAGAAAAGACCTCGAATAGCCAAAGGAATATTGAAAAAGAAAGCCAAAGTTGGTGGCATCACAATTCCAGACTTCAAGCTCTGCTACAAAGCTGTCATCATCAAGACAGTATGGTACTGGCACAAAAACAGACACATAGATCAATGGAACAGAATAGAGAGCCCAGAAATAGACCCTCAACTCTATGGTCAACTAATCTTCGACAAAGCAGGAAAGAATATCCAATGGAAAAAAGACAGCCTCTTCAACAAATGGTGTTGGGAAAATTGGACAGCCACATGCAGAAAAATGAAATTGGACCATTTCCTTGCACCACACACAAAAATCGACTCAAAATGGATGAGGACCTCAATGTGAGAAAGGAATCCATCAAAATCCTTGAGGAGAACACAGGCAGCCACCTCTTCGACCTCAGCCGCAGCAACTTCTTCCTAGGAACCACACCAAAGACAAGGGAAGCAAGGGAAAAAATGAACTATTGGGACTTCATCAAGATCAAAAGCTTTTGCACAGCAAAGGAAACAGTCAACAAAACCAAAAGACAACTGACAGAGTGGGAAAAGATATTTGCAAATGACATATCAGATAAAGGGCTAGTATCTAAAATCTACAAAGAGCTTAGCAAACTCAACACCCAAAGAACAAATAATCCAATCAAGAAATGGGCAGAGGACATGAACAGACATTTCTGCAAAGAAGACATCCAGATGGCCAACAGACACATGAAAAAGTGCTCCACATCACTGGGCATCAGGGAAATACAAATCAAAACCACAATGAGATACCACCTCACACCAGTCAGAATGGCTAAAATGAACAAGTCAGGAAATGACAGATGCTGGCGAGGATGCGGAGAAAGGGGAACCCTCCTACACTGTTGGTGGGAATGCAAGCTGGTGCAACCACTCTGGAAAACAGCATGGAGGTTCCTCAAAAAATTGAAAACAGAGCTACCTTATGACCCAGCAATTGCACTACTGGGTATTTATCCTAAAGATACAAACGTAGTGATCCAAAGGGGCACATGTACCCGAATGTTTATAGCAGCACTGTCCACAATAGTCAAGTTATGGAAAGAACCTAGATGTCCATCAACAGATGAATGGATAAAGAAGATATGGTATATATATACGATGGAATACTATGCAGCCATCAAAAGAAATGAAATCTTACCATTTGCGACGACATGGATGAAACTAGAGCGTATTATGCTTAGCGAAATAAGTCAACTGGAGAAAGACAACTACCACATGATCTCCCTGATATGAGGAAGTGGAGATGCAACGTGGGTGGGAGTTAAGGTGGTAGGAAAAGTAAAAATGAAAGAAGATGGGATCGGGAGGGAGAAAAACCAAAAGAGACTCTTAATGTCATAAAACAAACTGAGGGTGGTGGGGGGAAGAGGGGTTGGGAGAGGGTGGTGGGGTTACATTATATGTTTAAATAAAGCTTAAATAAAAAGAAAAAAATAGCTCTAAGTGGAAATAAAAACTTACTCTTTCTAGCATTTATCCATCTTCTTGTATATAAGGTTTGTTTGGTTTTGTTTGTCCCTACTTGTTTTCAAGGCAGGGGTCCATTGTCATAACCCCCATGATACCAATTCCTGACATTAGCCATTATTTTCTCCCTTTTTTCTCTTCTCTTTTCATGGTCTTCTGTTCATTGTCTGAAGGAGGGCTGATGATCATTTTCAATAAGGATATCAGAATGTTTGGTACTTGGAGTTTATTTGTCTCCAGCCTTGGGAACTGGTTGTCAGTTCTGAGACAACAGGTAATGTCCTACTCAGTGTTCTGAAATGCTTACTAAATATTTATTATGTGCTGGACATTGTACTATGGACTGTAGTTCAAATGTATATCAGTCAGGTTTCCAGTGCCAAAGGAATAGCTAATTTTGCTGGAGAAATAAGAAATACTAAAAGAGCCTAATGAAAAGTGAAATATCATTGATCTCCTTGTAGAAGACACAATTTGCTATGGGAGTTTAACCAAAGAATTCCAAGCGGTGAAATCATGGAGAAGGCAACATTTGAGTTGAGACGTAGACAATGAATAGGTAGTTTCTCATGAACCACTTTTCTCTTGGGATTATAGGATTCTTGTATTAGAAGGACCATTTCAGGTCTTTTAATCCCAACCACCTGGCTTCCCAGATGAGGATCAAGTTCAGAGAGTAATGTTTCTCTTTCAAGATTGCAGTTACTGTTTGAGCCAAGTCTTGCTAGAATCCCGACTCTTAGGCATGGGCTCCTTCTTTTACACTGTGAGGTCACCAATACTGTAACACCATCAAGTTCCAAGGCCAACTTCTAAGCAAGTACTGACCATCCTGACCTTGCTCTGCTTTCCAGGTCAGATGCACCCAGGAAATAAGGCCTGGTGAGTGCTTGAGTGTTACTTAGAAACATGTAGACTCTCACCAGTTCTTGATCACCTGTCGGAAATGAACAATCATAGCCCAGTAACTCCTTCTGCCAGCTCTTTCAAAGTCCAAAGATAAATAATATTCAGTCCTTACCCCCATGTGTTTATCACACTATACATTGCTTTCCGTTCCCACAGTTTTTATCGACATGCCACGTCTGCCTTGGCTATTATCTCTTTCTCCTTTCTGATGTTTTAATTACAATTATGCATAAATAGCAATGAACAGTAGCAAAAAATTTAAGATAGTTCTTCCCTAATATTATTACTTAACCTTTGCAGAAGGCTATATATTTACAAAACACTTGCTTTGTAAATTATCAGCCCTATTGGAAAGTGGCCAGGGCATTTATTTCAAGGACTTGAGTAACAGACTTTGATAACAATGGCCCTGTAGGATGGGAAAGGATTTTCAGGGATTACAGAAGTCTATGCCCTACTCTCAGAAAGTCTTGTATTGAAACTGTCCTGGATTGTCTCTCCCATTTTCTGATGTTAGTTTTGCTCTTCATATTCTATTCTCCTAAATTAATCTCATATTCTAGAAGCTAATGGTGCCACTGCTACCTTTAATCCATTCTGGTTAGTCAGAAATTTGAAGTATGAACTCTTTGCATTTTAATTTTGGTTTCTCAAATCCATCCACTAGACGTCAGCATCTACAAATTGTCACGTTATGAGCTAGGTGGGAAATCACTGTGGCTTCAGTTCAACAGAGCTCCCAGGAATTGTGTTCTGTAAATCTACTTTGTGGGATTTTAGATTCAGAATGTCATAGAAAAGAAATGGAAAGGAGAAGAAACTTACATTTATTGAATGACAGGTATGGGTCATTCATTTTCTAGAGGCTTTATATACCTGATTTCCTTCAGTCAGCATGATAGCTAACCAAGGAAGATATTTTTATCTCTATTTTAAGCAGGGAGAAGACTAAGGCTTAAAGACATCAATAACTAACTCAAGGTCAAACATCTCTGAAGTGGTAAGCTAACACTTAAAGCAGGGTTATGTTAACCTCAAAGCCAGAGCTTTCTCCATTCAATAGTTGTAGGAGTCTTGAGAGCACCTTGGGGTTGGCCATTGTAGAGGATCTTTCATTGCTGTCTGCCCAGCATTCAGTTCTCCTTAATATGGATATAGCATCTGAGTTTCCTGTAGAGAACCAAACTGTCTCCATTTTCAGTCTACATGGTATGTCTGGGGCTACTTTCCTTACTACCCTCAAGGTAAAGGTGAACGTATGTCTCAGAGAGGGCCAGTCAGAGCACCTCATCATTCTAACCACAGATTTTAGTTTATTTAGAGATGAAGAAATGGTCCACTTGAGACCAGTGAGAGCCTGTGGTAGATAAAACAATGCCCCCACCCACCCCTATTTGCCCACATCCTAATTCCCAAAACTTGTGAATATGTTACCTTATATAACAAAAAGAACTCTACAGCTGTGATGAAATTAAGGACCCTGGGGGAAATTATCTTGGATTACTGATTACCCAATGTAATCAGGTTTTTGTGAGAGGGAGGAAAGAGAGTCAGAGTGTATGAGTCTTGTTCTCCAGAGAAGTATTAAGAGATACATATGTATGCATTTAACACATTTATTATAAAGAATTGGCTTGTGTGATTATGAAGGCTGAGAAATCCCAGTATCTGCAGTATGCTGGCTGGAAACCCAAGAGAGCCAATGGTGCAGTTCCAGTCCCAGTCTAAAGGTCCAAGAACCAGGAAATTCATCAGTTTATGTCCAAAAGCTGGCAGACTTGAGGCCAAAAAAGAGCCAATAATTCAGTTTGGGTCAGAAGCCAGGGAAAGAACAATGTTCCAGCTCAAGCAATCAGGCAGGAGGAGTTCCCTGAAATTCAAGGGAGGGTTGGCCTTTTTGTTCAATTCAGGAGTTCAACTGATTAGATGAGGGCCACCCACGTTAGGGAGGGCAATCTGCTTTACTTAGCTTATAGATTCAAATGCTAATCTTATTCCAAAACATCCTCACAGACACACCCAGAATAAAGCCTGACCAAATATCTGGGTACCCTATGACCCAGTAAAGTTGACACATACAATTAACTATCACACAGAATGCTATAGGGCAAATTAATTGAGACTATTAATGCAATAAAGCTATCGTGGTAGGTAATGGCTCCCCATCACTGCTGGTCTCTGATGGTTTTTCCTTAACTTTTCTCATACCTCTGTAAAATCCACACAAGCCATCTGAGAAGAATCCTGTTTCCTCTTAGGATTCTGAATGACATATGTGGTAGTCTAAAAGGATAGTAAAATTTAAAAAGAATCCTTCCCCTCCTCCAGATTAAGGAATAACTGTCACCAACATTATCTACCATATTATTCTTACTATTTGGTCTTCATTTACTAAGTTATGAGAATTTTGCTTTCTGACTTTGATCCACCACCTGATCATGATGGAAATGGGTGAGAACACATAGTAAGGCTGCTAGGTAAAGGTGTTACTTAGACATAGCAAGCTTGGTCCCTTCTCTAGTTGGATAACCTGCAGAGAATCATGTCATCTCTCTGGGCTCCAAATTCCCATTTCTGAAATGAGAGAGTTCAATTAGGGGCTCTCTTACATCACCTGTTCTACCAGAGACAAGACCTTTTCCTGAGCCACCTATGAGGAAACTGCTGAAAGCATTGTCCAAACCCTTATTCTCTGTGGACATTTTGTAAGACTAGGAAGAAAGCTATAGATGAACAGCTCAAGAATGTGTTTTCCATTCAACATTGATGTAGATTTTGGACAAGACTCTAGGAAACCAATGAGGTAAAAAGGCTTGACTCCTGACCTCTGAAAGCTTGCAGTCTATCTGAGAGGCAAAAAATAATCTATGAATTATATCCAGTGTCATAGCAATATAAAGGGGAAAGTATAAGATAGGAGAAGCCCCTACCTCAGATTTGGATTGCTGGGAAGGTCTCCTGGAGGTGGTCATATCTAGCCTGCTCCTTGAAATGCAAGTAGAAGATGGTAGACGTGGGGACAGGGAGTGAGACAAAGCACCAAAGTGTCTGTAACGTTTAAATATTGGCCAAAAATATTTTCTTCTTCTCTTCACCCATTCTTTCCTTTGTAAATGGAGTGTAATCCCTTCCCCTCAATTCTATGTGACTTCCACTGACCAATGGAATATGGGCAGAAATGACAATATGACAGTTCAGGACCTGGTCTTAAGGAGGCACCACACAGTTCCACTCACCCTTTCTTAAGTAAGAAAAATCCACCCAGGCTAGGGGAATGGTCTAAAGAAGGTGAGTGGCATGTGGAAATGACCTGAACCCAATCCACCATTAAAAAAACAGGTGTTCTGGACCCACAGTTTGAGACAGAGCTGCCCAACCAATTGGACTTTTATCAGCTAATCCCTAGGTAACCTGCCAATGGATGAAGGAGCCTAGGTAAGGCCAGCAAAGCCAACTCGTGGATGTATGAGAAACAGAGGCTTATCTTTTGATATCACTGAGATTTTGTGATTGTTAAGCAGCATGATTATGGTAAGAGTCCACTGAGACAGGAACTCTCTTTGTTTTTTTCCTGTATTCTGGACAGAGGGAAAAACACATATAAAAATCTACAACAGAAAGGCACATGGTCACTGTATTGATTTCTTAGGGCTGCCATACTAAATTATTACAACAGCGTGACTTAAAACATCAGAAATTCAGGATATCATATTCCTGAGGGCCAGAAGTCTAATTTTCCAATGCGGTAGGGGAGAATCCCTCTTTGCAAATTCTAGCTTTTGATGGTTGTTGGCCTTCCTTGGCTATGGCAGCATAAAACTCCAAACTCTGCCCCTGTCTTCACATGGGCTTCTTTCCCATGTCTCTGTGTCTCAAATCTCTTTTTTCCCTTTATAAAGATCCCAGTCATTGGCTTTAGGGCCGACCTTAAATCCTGGATGATTTCATCCTGGGATCATTAACCTAGTCATGGCTGCAAAGACTAGTTTCATATAAGGTTATGTTCATAGGTGCCAAGGGTTAGGACCTAGACATGTTGTTTTAAAGATACTATTCAATCCACACGCAATGAAAAACTGAAAGCAATTCATTCAAGTGGGACTCAGTTTCTCACCTGTTAAATGGGGACATCAGCAATAAACTCCCCGTACAGTCATTGAGAGGATTAAAGAGGTCATTATATAAAGAACATTAAGAATAGTACTTGTCGAGCCAAGATGCCCTTCAACAGACGAATGGATAAAGAAGATATGGTCCATATATACCATGGAGTATTATGCCTCCATCAGAAAGGATGAATACCCAACTTTTGTATCAACATGGATGAGACTGGAAGAGATTATGCTGAGTGAAATAAGTCAAGCAAAGGGAGACAATTATCATATGGTTTCACTTACTTGCAGAGCGTAAGGAATAACATTGAGGACATTGGGAGAAGAGAGGAGAAGTGAGCTGGGGGAAATAGGAGGGGAAGACAAACCATGAGAAACTGTAGACTCTGAGAAACAAACTGAGGGTTTTGGAGGGGGGAGGGGTGGGGATGGGTGAGCCCTGTGGTGGTTATTATGGAGGGCACACATTGCATGGAGCACTGGGTGTGGTGCATAAACAATGAATTTTGGAACACTGAAAAAAATAAAATTAAATTAAATTTAAAAAAAAAGAATAGTATCTGGCATATGGTAAATGGTCAATAAGCATTAGCAATCATCACTACCATTATTCATTAATGTTATTTTTAGTATTGTTCTTATTGTCGTCATGGTTTAGATAATTATTACTGCCTTCCCAACTTCAGAAAATTATGTGAAAGTGTTACGAGAGTCTAGCATTTTTGGAAAGCATTTTTAAATATTGAAATAATTTAAAATGTTATTACTTCTAAAAATTTTTATGCATATATATTTTAATAAAACAAATCACATTAAATAAACATATAGTGAACCCTAAATGGAGAGACATGGTAAGGTGAATCTTTTCATAAAATGAAAAATACCTCTGTGTGATTTTTTAATGAATTAGACTTTGTGTAAATCAGTTGGCTAAAAGAGAAGCACACCTGCTCACGTTGTTGTTCATGGAACATGCTACAAAACTAATTTAAAAGTAAAACTTTTTTTAACTTAATTTTATTTTTTTCAGTGTTCCAAGATTCATTGTTTACACACCACACCCAGTGCTCCATGCAGTACATCCCTTTCTTAATATCCACCACCAGGCTCATCTATCCCCCCTCCTTCCTCCCCTCCAAAACCCTCAGTTTGTTTCTCAGAGTCCACAGTCTCTCATGCTTCATCTCCCCCTCTGATTTCCCCAAATCACTTTTCCTTTCCTTCTCCTAATGTCCTCCATGTTATTCCTTATGCTCCACAAGGAAGTGAAACCATATGATAATTGTCTCTCTCTGCTTGATTTATTTCACTCAGCATAATCTCTTTAAGTCCCATCCATGTTGATACAAAAGTTGGGTATTCATCCTTTCTGATGGAGGCATAATATTCCACTAAATATATGGACCATATCTCCTTTATCCACTTGTCTGTTGAAGGGCATCTTGGCTCTTTCCACAGTTTGGTGATTTTGGCCGTTGCTGCTATGAACATTGGGGTACAGATGGCTATTCTTTTCACTACATCTGTGTCTTTAGGGTAAACACCCAGTAGTGCAATTGCAGGGTCATAGAGTAGCTCTGTTTTTAATTTTTTGAGGAATCTCCACACTGTTTTCCAAAGTGGTTGCACCAACTTGCATTCCCACCAACAGTGTAAGAGTGTTCCCCTTTCTCCATTTCCTCTCCAACACATGTTTACTGTCTTGTTAATTTTGGCCATTCTAACTGGTGTAAGATGGTAGCTCAATGTGGTTTTGATTTGAATCTCCCTGATGGCTAATGATGATGAACATTTTTTCATGTGTCTGTTAGCCATTTGTATGTCTTCTTTGGAGAAGTCTCTGTTCATGTCTTCTGCCCATTTTTAGACGTGATTATCTGTTTTTCGAGTGTTGAGTTTGAGGAGTTCTTTACAGATCTTGGATATCAGCCCTTTGTCTGTAGTGTCATTTGCAAATATCTTCTCCCATTCTGTGGGTTGCCTAAAAGTAAAACTTTTTATTAAAATAACAAGATCTGGGACAAGAACACAAGCTAGTATTTTTCTTGGCTGGAATCCTTGGGAGCCCTGAACACTCCCACGTAAATATACTATTGTCAGATTTTCTTAAGTAAATGCTTGTTTACCTTCTTCTGAGTTAACTTTCCTGTACAGTGTGTTTCTGAAAACATTTTAAAAGCTCTGCTATAATTTTCTAGTTAATCTTCTCAAATGAGGATGAGAAGTATCCTTTTTGCTAAACAGTGGGGGAAAGTGACTTATTTCATCTTTTAAAATATAAACATTAGGTTTTATTGATAAAAAAAACAAACCAAATAGGACTCAGGGTTGTTTTGGGTTTCACTTATAGGCTCAAAAATTATTTATTGAGGACCCATGATGTGCTGGGCCTTATGCCAAGTCCTGGGACAGAAATTTAAATAAAGAATTTAAATAAGATATTGCCTTTACTCAATACAGTAAAGCGTAAGAGACATTAAAGAAATGAGAAACTCAGTAAGCAGAGAACAGTGTAATGAACATCTTAATGGTTCTATTAAGAGAGAAGCATAGGAACATGGGGCCAGGCATCCTGATAAATGAGGTGGGGAGAATGACTTGGTTAGAGAATAATGCTGTACAAATTGAGCTCTGAAGGCAAAGGAGCCAGAGCCCTGTCATGAAAGGGACAGGGAGATGTATGCACATATGTATGTAAATGTGACATCCACTGAGGTCAAAGAATTTTCTTTGACAGGTAAATATTTGTTGAGAGAATTTCAAATGTTCCATGATGTTAGAAGGAGGAGTGTGTCAGAGAGCAGACCTGGCCTATATAGCAGATTCTGTGTGATACACTAAGGGCTTAGCACTTTATCGTGGACGTGTTCCAAACAGGAGAGGATCCAACAGTAGAGGAGAGAGAGAGGTTGGAAGGGTGGTATTGGTGAGAGAGGGAAATTGGTTATAAGTCAGACATCAATTCAGAGGACAAAAAACCTTGTCTATGATGGGTAAAAAAAAAAAAAGAAGGTGAGACTGTGAAGGTAATAAGGAGCTAACATCAATGATAATGGGTGATTAATGGAATGTGTTGGGTAGAGGGTCAAGTTGGCAAGAGTCTACAGCTCTGCTCTCTGATAGAGTGGCCGCTAGCCATGTGTGACTGATGAACAACTCAGACATGGCTAATAGAACTTGAGATGTGCTTTAAGTATAAAATACACAAACCCAAATTTGAAGACTTAGTATGAAAGTCCATATAAACTATCTCATTAATAACTTTGTACATTGATTACATGTTGAAATGATAATTTTGGGGTATATTGGGTTATGTAAAATGTATTATTAAAATTAATTTCACCTGGTTCTTTTTATCATTTTAATATGGCCACTAGAAATTTTAAAATTACACATGTTGCTCACATTTGTGGCTTGTGTTACATTTCCAATGCACAGCACTGATCTAAAGTGATTCCCCAGGTGTCTCTCTTGGGCTGCTTGAGAACTGTGTTGTCACTGAACAAAGAAGAAATGACAGAAAGTGGAAAGTTCTAGAGGGATGACCAAGCATTTTATTTCTGATATGTTGACCTCAAAATGTCTGTTGGACTTTCATATGGAGCTCTCCACTCTGTACATATGTTAAATACATGGGTTGGACTTTCAAGATGGAGATCAGTTGGAAACAAGATTTAGAAGCTGTGTGGTCATCTAAGCACCAATGTTCAGTGGGCATTTACTGTGGACCTGTTAAGCACTTTACATACATTTAATTCTCAACAATCCTTTCAGTCAGGTATTATTATCATTATCATCATCATTCTCATTTTTCAAATGAAGATACTGGGGTTAGCAGAAACAAGATCACAAAGGTATTATGTAAGTGCTAATGATGTTTAAGCTTTGGGGGCCTGCTCCTGCAGGGCCCATTCCAAGGCTTAGGATGGTGCTCTCTGACGGTGTGGACAGGAAGCTGTCCAGTGCCAGGACATTGAGCAATACTCCAGTCTGAGGGTGACTTATATGCCATGGAAGTGGTCCTGGGGCAGCTCAAGCTGTACATCCTCTCAGCCACACTGACATCTTGCATCTTACATAAGCATCAAGCAACTGGGCTCTTCTTCACTCCAAAGAGAAGCATCTGAAGGAGATGCTTTCCACTAGGGACTACTGGGACACAGGTTTCATGGTTGTCCCACCTCCAGGATCAGCCACACGGGGTTCAGGAGCACAAGAGCAGAGTCCAGTGAAGACTTGACTGAGCTGAGCCAGCTGCTGAGTGGTCTTCAGGTGCCATGTTGAAGGACATCAGTTGTCTATAGACACCCAAGGCTGCTCCTGAGCAAGAAGCACCTTCTTGGGAAAAACTGCATAAAAACTGACAGATATGGCATGACCAACAGCACACTGAGAAGCTGAAAGGAGTACTTCTAAATTATCAAGACTAGAAAAGCAAATTTCATGTATTCACGCCATAGGAAATATTGAAATAACTTTCTCGAGTTCCTCTAGAGAGATTACAAGACTTCTGCCATATGAGGAGGTGTTAAAAGAGTAGATAGTAAAAAACATAAGGAAAATGTATTATAGAGGTATTGTCAGATACAAAGATAATAATAAAAATATGACATTTTTCTAGATTTGGAGATATTTCTATTTTTCATCTTAGAAATGTTAATTTGCTGAAATGTCTTAATTAATTCTAGTAATTATACACATTTATACTTTATTTTATAACTTGTTTAAGTTATAAAATTTCTTTGGGGATAATTTGCATAAAAATGCATCAATCTAAAACGTACAGTTTCCTGAGTTTGACAAATCTGAACAAGAGTCACCTCCTTGGTAGTCAAGATTTAGGACCTTCCCATCATTCCAGAAAGTTCCCTGTGCTGTCTTTGTGGTCAGTCATCTTCTACCCCAGGCACAGGCAAACTACTTTTCTGCTTCTGGTACAGTATTTTTACTTGTTCTAGAACCTCATATAAGTGAAATGATACACTATACTCTTTTTTTTTTTTGTATGGAACTTTAACTCAACATGTTCTTCATATTTCACCAGGTTTTGTGTGCATGATTAATCTATTCCTCTCCATTGCTGGGTAGTATTCCATTGTGTGAATGTATGGTTGTTGTTTTTAATCCATTTGCCTTGATGGAGGTTTGGGTTGTTTCCAGATTGGGTCCATTTTATTTTATTATTTTATTTTTTCCAATTTAGGTCTATTTTAAATAATGCTGCTATAAAACACCTGTTTAGTCTCTTTATGGACATAAGTTTTTACTTCCTTTGGAAATGCTTTGTCACAGGGTAGATGAATGGTTACTTTTATAAAAAACTGCCTAGCTGACTTCCAAAGTGTTTATATGTTTCTCTCCTTCTACCGGCAATGTCTGAGATAAAATATGGACATACTTTTATATGTTTTTCTTCTTTTTCTTAAAGAAGGACCCTCAGATTACATAAGCATTAAACCTTACAAAATCTGGCCTCTCCTGTTAAGGTGGGAGAGTCAGATCCAACACCCCAGACCCCTACACTATGGAGAAAAAGCAGAGGAGAGGGAACAGAGTCCTTGGAAAACCAGCCATCTTTTGGATGAATCTCACAGAAACACTTTGAGGTGATTAATTTTGTGTCAACTTGGCCAAGCCACGAGACCCAGATATTTGGTCAAACATTATTTTAGAATTTCTGGAAAGGTATTTTTAGATGAGATTATCATTTTAATCAGTAGACTTTGAGTAAAACAGATTATCCTCCATAATGTGGGTAGGCTTCATTTAACCAAATGAAAAAGTACTCGTCCTCCTGTGGCAAGAGGGAAATCTGTCGGCCAGGAGCGGACTTCAGACTTGAGCTGCAGTATTAATTCCTCCCTGGGTCTCCAGGCTGCCAGTCTAACCTGTGGATTGTGGCCTTGCCACCCTCACAATTGAGTAAACCAATTCCTTAAATCCCACCCCTCTCCCCACATACACACATGCACACATACACACATACACACATACGCATTCTCTTTTTCTCTCTGGAGAATCTTAACATGAGCTTTGCCTCTCTCATCCCAGATCCTGAAGGATCATGAACATTCAGAACAGATGGCTCTCCCAAGTTCCTCTCTTCCTCAAGTCTAAGTTACTACCCCGCTCAGGAAAATGTCCTTCTGTTAGTGTTTTGAACACTCCCAGACATGGTAAAACATTTTGTACCTCAGAAACAACCTTTCATTCTCACAGAGGGGAATGCTTCTAGAAGATTACATGGGGAACTTTTGTTCCTCTAGCTTTGGGCTCATCAACATGCTTTTCTACATGGGACAAGCTCTTCCTTTTTACTCTCTGGCCCTTGTTCCCTTCTCCTTATCAGCTTTTAAACTAAGGTGTTTTTGGCCTTTTTTTTCTCCACTTCTCACTATCTTGACCACACACAGTAGAGTCTGTACAGACAGCAGTTGAAGCAGAAAAAATAGGAGATACTGTTAGCATTATGTAATGGTTTCCTCTGAGCCTGGATACAAAATTGCCCCTAACAATCCCGGCTCTGCCTAACAGTGAAGCTTTGGAGCTAGGCGGACACAAAGGGGCTCAGTGCAAACAGATACAACCTCCAGCTACAATGATCCCTGCCTGGCAGGGCTAATGAAGGCATGCCAGGAAGAAGGCCTCTTGGAAAGGAAAACCCTCCCCTTCTCTGCAGCCGGACACTGAGCATGGCAAGAGTGCATCCAGTTTCCTTTGGATCAAAGGTAAGAGCCAAGCTAATCACCCAGTGTGGGGCACCCAAAAAACAAAATGATCGATTCTTTTGGCTTCTTCTCCATGGCAGGAGTAGGGTGAGGTTGGTGGGGAAACTATGTGACCCTCCAGCATTGCTTTGAGGGTGTGGGAGCCCAAAGCAAAATGCTAAGGAACTGCTCACACCTAGATGAATCTTTATTTTTTAGCATGAAATCTATCTCATGTTTTAATATGCCGAAGGAGAATATAGACAATGTAAAGACTGTGGTAGGAGGTTCAATTACAACCAGAGCTTCCCCAACAGTGAACAGTCCTGTCATGAGGACAGGACAAGCTCCTGGGGTAATGAAGATCAAGGAAGAAACATCCTCAGCACTGCAAACAAAGCCAGGGGACACTCATGTTCTTCCAAGTTCTTCCTGTTCCCTAAAACCAGAAATAATCCTTTCTGAGAGTGATGAGCTATCTATCTCTGCAAAACAAAATGTAGGTTCTAGCCTCTGTTATGCTTCAATTTTTTTTGTCTATTTCTTTCATGTTTAGGTTTTGCTATGTAGGACTGTGTACGTTTTCAGGATATAAAATTATCTGAAAACTTTCTTGAATCCTGGCTTTGCACCCTACCAGGTCTGTTAGTTAATCTTTCTGAGACTTCCTCATCTATAAATTAGGAGAAATTATAATTGGGTCTGAAGGAGTTTCTTTATGTGACAAAATCTTTATAAAGTGGTTGACTATGATGACTGGTAGAAGTGGCCAGTGACCATCCGTGGTTTATGTTCCCTCTTTCACAGGAATTGATGGAAAATGATCACCGGGAACTACATTTCCCAGGTGTCTTGTGTCTAGAAAATGAAATGACCAGCTCTGACTAATGGTATGTGAGTGGAAGTGATTTTTTCCATCCTTGGTCCTAGCTGGTTAACCATCCCGGCATATCTTCCTCCCTCCTCCCACTTTCTTTTTTTTTTTTTTTAATTTAATTAAATTAATTTATTTATTTTTTTAATTTGTCAGAGAGAGAGAGAGAGAGAGAGAGCGGGCACAGGCAGACAGAGTGGCAGGCAGAGGCAGAGGGAGAAGCAGGCTCCCTGCCGAGCAAGGAGCCCGATGTGGGACTCGATCCCAGGACGCTGGAATCATGACCTGAGCCGAAGGCAGCCGCTTAACCAACTGAGCCACCCAGGCGTCCCTTCCTCCCACTTTCTTAACTCTATCTTTGACTGGTACATGCCCAAGGAACCTTGGAGCTCCCAGGTGGAAATAAATATGTACCTGAATCAACTCTGGTTTGATAGTTACCCAAAAGAGCCTCGCATAACAGAGGTCTTTTCGGGAGAGGAAAAATTAATTAACTAGAGAACATAACAAGCATTGAAACAGGAAGATCATCTTTGACATTCTTCAAAAGCTTGCAGTCCCCTAGCAAAGTGATCAGGTTTAAAGAAGGACTAAAGTCTAGATATTAAACAAGAGTAAACAGGACTCTAAGTTAGAAGAAATGGCACAAGTGTCCGACTACTGGACCTGGAGAGTAATGTGAAGGTTTCCTTCCTTCCTTCTTTCCTTCTTCCCTTCCTCTTTCTTCTTCTTTCATAAGAATGAGGCAGTAGCTAGTTGTTAGAATGACCTTTGGCTGGCTCTCTTGACTAAAATAAATACAAGTATCTGCCTCTCACATTTCTTCTAAAACTCAAGCCATGATTTAAATGTAGTGCCTAAAGAGCCTGAGCCTGACAAACTAACAGTCCTCCAGCAGAAAGTCCCCAGAAGGGCAAAATATGGTTAACACTGTGTTAATTTTATAAATCATAATTTAAAAATATCTGTGTTTGCTAAGGAGGAGGCTTTCCTAACACTAATTAAAATAACCTTATTAGCTTTTGGCAGGCAACTGCTGTTCTTAATTTGAAGAAAACAGATTCAGAAGAGAGATTTGAAAATATTAAAGAAAAATAGATGATACCCCCAAAACAATTTTATGACTATATAAGCCTTGCATACATATAGCATTAAGTTGACTATAATCATAGAAAAAAAACCTCCTAATTCTCTCTCTCAACTTCATAATATAAAGGTTACATAAAACTAATTTCAAAATGATGACACCTCTTTTTTAAACTTTTTTCTAAGTGTTTGGCTAAATCTGTGAGTGAAAGAGCCAGTGGTTCTTTTCACTCTTGCAGAGATGCCATGATGGCATGTTCTTGGTCAGGGTTGTTAATCACCGACAGCAGAATCCACTTTAGCTCTTAATAAGAAAGAGATCTGAAATGGTATTAAGCAGTTCACAGAGAGTCAGGCCTGGACACTATTAATTGAAGAAAACTGCAGCCAAATATAAGAAAACATACCACCGAGTTCTCTACCAGACACATCACTGCTGATACTACCTACCACTCAGCAACATGATACCAAAGCCCGGACCTTAGAATGTTTCCTATGGCCTGACATACCCCTACACCTGCTGACCAAAAATTGGTTCTTCCCAGTGTGAGGTACAGCTTCAATTTTCTCCTTTGCTTTCTAAGACATGTGGGGTTGTAATTGTGTGGTGAAATGTAAGTTCTCCTGTGGATTTCTACCTTTCTGAGAGTTTTAGAATGTAATTTTTAGTTTGTCAGATTCTATAGCTCAGGAAAGCAGGCTAGAATTTGGGTTGTCAAGCAATCCAAAGCTGTAAGTATTGGGCTTCCCTCTTTGAAGTTTTTTTTTCCCTAAAAATAAAGCATTCATGGAACATGTAGGGGCATGTGTTTGGCATTGAATGCCAGGATGGAAGATCAGTAATAAAAATTACATGGCGTCCCGCCTGGGTGGCTCAGAGGGTTAAGCTTCTGCCTTCGGCTCAGGTCATGATCTCAGGGTCCTGGGATCGAGTCCCACATCGGGTTCTCTGCTCAGCGGGGAGCCTGCTTCCCCACCCCCTCTCTCTGCCTGCCTCTCTGCCTACTTGTGATCTCTCTCTGTGTCAAATAAATAAAAATAAAATCTTTAAAAAAAAATTACATGGGGTCTGGGTACTCTCAACCTCATTCAGATGCACAGTGATTTTGTGGCATCTCTGGGACTTGCAACTGCCCTGTACCAGAAGATTCTACCTTCATTTCAGTGTAACATCGCATTTTTCCCAGCCTTGAGTTTCAGAAATCAGGAGACAAGTTTTGTCTACAAATATTATGGAATCTACCTGCCATCGAGAGAGTGAGGCGAGCAGTCTGTGGCCGCACCTGTATTTGAAGTTTGGGTGTGTTCTTTTTCCTTCTGATCTTAAGAGTCTTGGGAGGTAGGCAGTTGCAAGGAAAAGGAGACATGATTGTCTGCATTTTAGTCAGAGAAACTTAAGCTTATAATGAGTTGTCCGATATTCATGAAGCTAGCAAAAAGCAAAACTAAAACCCTAATCCATATATGTTGGCTACAAGCTTACTGCTCTTTGGGACACAAATTTGCATTGTATTAAAGAGAAAAGGTGGCACCTGTGACACTTACTTAGAATCTTCTCTGTGCTAGGCACCATCTTGGATATTTTTCATTTATTATCTTACATTTGCTCAAAACAATGCCCTGCAGTTGGTGTTATTCCAGTAAGGACACATCTCAGAATATCCCACATATATCCCACAGATAAATCCCAGAGTCTGTATCACAGCCAGTCAATCTCTGCTGAGAAATTTGCTCCCAGATTCTTATTAAAAATACTATGGCTATGAGATGGAGAAGGAAAAGTAGAAATTCCAAGAAAATGCAAAGGAAGAGAGAAGGAGGAAGAACTGTTAACAGATCATCTAAAGATTGGTATCTGCCTGTCTGTGCATATCAGCCACAGGTCCCATTCCCTGAGATAACTGCTGCCTTGGCTGACATTTCCTGACCAACTGATTTCTGGAAACTGGCACCATGATCTCCAGGTATGTGGGGAACAGAGATGTGGTGAGGCTTTTCCCATCCATGCTAGTTCATTTTATTCCAGTTCACATCTAATTTCCTCCTCGGTGCCCCTGCTGCTGACCAGGGATGTCACTAATTTGCTTGGTTATAAAAGGAGAGGGATAAGGTAGAACTTATCATTCAGGAACAATATAATTAAAATATGATGATACCTGTATATCCCTCTGATACCTCAATTTGGGGAATTCTTCCACAAGTTAAAGATTTCTTATCTGACCTAATTCTCCTCCTATGTATATACCCAAGAGAATTGTAAATAAGTGCCTATACAAAAGCTGTACATATTCATGGCAGCATTATTCATGATAGCCCCAAAGTGGAAACAACCAAAATACCCATTGACTGATGGATGGACAAGCAAAATGTGGTATATTCATGCAATGGAATATTACATAGTCATAAAGAGAAATGAAGTGCTGATACATGACATACTACAAATGGATGAACCTTGGAAACATGCCCAGTGAAAGAAGCCCAACACAGAAAAAAATCACATGTTCTATGAATCCCTTTATATGAAAGGCCCCAAACGGGCAAACCCATCAAGACAGAATCTAGTTTGGCAGTTGCTAGAGAGTGGGGGCAATGGGGTATGCTAGGTTGAGGATAATTGGTAATGAATATGGGGTTTATTTTGGGGATGATAGATATCTAGAATTAGATAGCAGTGATGGATACGTAACTCTATGAATATATTAAAAACCATTAAGTTCTACCCTTTAAAGGGGTAAACTTTATGGTATATGATTATATCTCAATAAAGCTGTTATTTAAAAAAAATTAAAAATAAATGCTGCATACAAAAAAAAAGAAATATCTGATATCTTAGTTGCCTAATCATAGGGAATACATCAAGCATATGGCTATAACCCTCTAGTGGCATTTAAAAGCTTTTCATCATCACACTGTATATACGAATTCTTTCCAGAGAAACCCACATTTTAAGTCTTAGGATAGGGAAGTAAAAATAAAGTCTTGATAAAATATGCTTTGGAAAAAAGAAATCTGTGTATTTCTGTCAGCATGTTTTGATTTAATTTAAATGGCTTACTTTTGGAATTGTTAAAGGTTTAAGTATTCATTTATTCATTGAAAATATCTTCATACAGCAACTACTATGTGCAAGACACAGAGCTAAAGGCTGTATATTATTACAAGCAAGCAGTGTGAGACAAGGATAATGTTAGGATCTCAGAAAGGAGATACATGTGCCCACAGACTCCTAGAGGTTAGTCCTAGGTGTAGGGCTAGATGTAATTCCTGCTCTGAGCACAGCAACTGTCGCCAGTTAGACTCTTCCCCACTGATCCTAAGGACTGCCTTTGAAATCTTTACAGAGCCCTCTCCAGACAGACCCTACCAAACACTAAGCACAAATGTTGAAACTTAACTGAGGGCCAGATTCATCAAATTCCCTCATTAGTTCCAGGGAAGTTAAGAGATTTATCAATAATTTCAGAGCTGGTTGGTGCTGACTTAGGACAAGAATTTGAGTCTCCTGAGTCCATGCCATGTGTTTTTACATATTAAATACTAATTATTAAATACCAATTTAATACTATTATTAAATACTAATTATTAAATACTAATTTAATAATTAGTATTTAATACTGATTTAATAATTAGTATTTAATATTAATACTAATATTAATTTAATACTGATTTAATAATTAGTATTTAATATTAATACTAATATTAATACACATATTAAACACTAATCAATAAAAGTTGAATAAAAATAGACATGCTAAGTGGTACAGGACTTTAGAAGAGAAAAGACAAATATGGACCTGTAGATTGAGAAGGCTTCATGGATGGTACAGGACTTGGAAAAATGAAAGTCAAACAGAAAGACATTCCAGGCCCCAGAAAATGCTTGAACGTAAGACTCAGGCTCAAAATGACCGCAGCATTTGGAAGCTACACAGATCATATGGCCATCTAGGAGATAGACATTCAAGTGCACCAGCAAACTCCTCAGCCTTCACAAATGCGCTGGCTACAAGTACTTGAAAATCAATTTTAAGCTTTGTGCATTTCCATTTATTCCTGGGAGAAGCAGCACATTGTATTCCTTCATTTTGTAAGTATTTATGGAGCACTTATAATATGCCAGGCTCTGGGCTAGCTTGGGCACTCAAAGAAGAAGGAGGAGAAGGGGAAGGAGAAGGAGAGGGAGAGGGGAGAGAGGAAGAAGAGGAAGAAGGAGAAGAAGGAGAAGAAAAGGCTTAGCTCCTGTTAAGGACTTATGTAGGGACACCAACATATGTCACTGGTTTTGTGAATCTCAGGTTGAGTGTATTTACCTCTTGCCTTCTTTAGAATGGATTGCCTGTTGAGTGTGGGTGGGGGATGAAAACATGAATATAGGCTGGGGTCAAAGTCATAAAATTGAACTTAATTTCATAAACCATAGGAAGAAAATAGCACTTAAGAATAGACAATCCATTACCTCAATGAAGGGAGAAGGCTCCAGAATGATAAGCCCTTGTCTCTTGGTTTCTTTGAGGGAACTCACTGACAGAGAAAACAATGATTTGTCTGGGGTCACACTACTAATTAGTAGCTATAAGTAGGACCCAGGTGCTCTGATTCCTGTTCTTGCTTTGTATCATGCCCTTCACATTATTTCCCAAATGCCTGGTGGTTTGTAGCTAAATTCCACTAAGAGGCAATGTGTCCCAGACACAGCTGGACCTTGGCTTCTCACCATCATATCTATTTACTTCATTTACTTTTTTTGTTCCATCAAAACAATTGGCTACAAACAGCATGTGAACTAACGAATGAGTGAACTCCCAAGAGGTTGTCATCACCGCATGGTGTTACCTCAAAATCTTAACTTCCATTTGCCTCAGAGAACTCTTTGGTTGGCAGTGTGCTGGGGCAGTGCTCTAAGGGACCCAGTTGGACATAGTGTGTTCGATGATGCTGTTTCTCATTCATGTAAAGAAACTACTTTGTATTGTAGGAGCAAGAACACGTCTTGATGCACAGTTGCTGGGTTTTTGGTGAAGGAACATTTCCCGAGGCTGCAATCAACATTTGGTGGTTTAAAAGAGGACTTTTTGGGCACCTCGGTGGTTTAGTTAGTTAAGCATCTGCCTTTGGCTCAGGTTATGGTCTTGGGGTCCTGGGATCCAGCCCCAGATCAGCCTCCCTGCTCAGCAGGGAGCCGGCTTCTCCCTCTCCCGCTCCCCCTGCTTACATGCTCTCTCTCTTTCTGTCAAATAAATAAATAAAATATCTTTTGTCTTTTCTTAACCTGTAGCATGCTGGGCTCTTCCATTTACTCTGGTGCTCTGGTCCCATTGGTCCCTCCACCTAATGGTGTGTCTCCTTCAAGAATGACTGAAAAATGGACTTTACTGAAATCCCAATCCAAGACCTTCAAGCAGAACTAAAAAATAGCAATGAGATGCAGGCATCTAGCTAACACGATTTAATGCAATTTTAAAAAATGTTCTCCTCAGGAGAGAAAAATCTCACTAAAATCTTTCACTAAAGAAAAAGCCTAACTCATGTCATGTCTCCTACATAATGGGTATGGGCTACATAGATAAACATAAAATAGTCTTTGACTTCAATTAATGAACAGTTATTTGAAGGAGAGGGGAAAAAAACCCTAGAGTGATGCTCACAGTACAATGTGATAAGTGCTGATGTAAAATTAATAGATAGCATTTAGAGTAACTCAATCAACGTATTTAGTTGACATGAACAATTCCTTCCAGCAACATGGTTTCACAAAGAGGGAGATTGGCTGTAACTGACCCTGAATTGAGCTATAGCTTTTGGGGAAGTTGACTACAAGTGCCAAATTCTATCATGATGGATCCTTCTGGAGATGACCACTTATTTTTCCTGGTGGATAATCTCCAGTTGAGTTACACCAATCTCCATCCTTTGACCACCTAGTCATTCTGTCAGAAGAATAGTGTAGAATCCCAGAAACCTCTCAAATGAAAGCAATTTGTCCCTGAGGGCATTATTTCTACACAAGTATTCTAGTTGCAGTAGCTCTTTTTCTTTCAAAAGAAAGTGGATCAGTCCTTATCCTCCCAATAAAAATCACCTACAAGTGGAGTTGGTTGACCAGAAGTTCCACAGACAAAAACAGAAAACTTTCCACTAGTCACCAGTTTCCATTTTCCCCCTTCATCTCCAGATCCAAAGAAGATGAGAAGCCTTGAAGCATCCTATAACCCAAACGCCACATCCCTTCGCAAAGGAGATAGGATTTCATGAGAAGGAGCCATCTCTTTGAAAATGTAGAAAAAAGAAAACATTTCTCAAGAAATTGCATATGGAATATGTGCTAGGGAGGCTCTGCGCAGTGAAGCAAAAGGGAAAAAAGGAGGGATAGGCTGGTAGAAGAGACAGCAAAGAGAGAGGCTGGAAATAGAAAAAGATAATGATAAGTGTACAGAAGGGAAGTAATAGGACAAAATAGGCATGAGAGGCATAAAAGGCATAAGAGGCATAAACATTTTTTTCCAATTGTATATGCATATTATTATTGTAATGGCTCCTCTTCCTTGATCTTATTTTTTAATGCAACAACATTTTTAAACAAGATAAAAAGACTTTAAATCAATGGTTTGTATCTTGATAAAAAGATGGGTTTTTGAGAATAAGGCAGCTAAACATTATGTGGCAGAGAAAAGCTTCTATGAAAGGTTCCCTTTGTGCTGATTGAGGTTTTGCAAATCTGCCTCTACAGGAAGATTTGCAGTTGTATTAGCCAGATCAACTTACTGAGCCAAGGAATGGTTTCTTCTCATATCCTGATTTTTTAAAAAACCTAATGTTTAAACCCAAATCCTACAGTGTTCAAGTAGAATTTGTTGACTGGTGATTTAAAGGAGAAAATTTCAATGACTTGGAATCAAATCTGGGCTTCAGTAAGAATCTTAAAAAGGCTGATGGATGGGTGAAGTGTTCGCTATTAATTTTAGTGCGAATGGGACTGTTTCCAGAACGGTAGGACAGTGATTTCAAGGAAAGTAACTTTTTACAAATGGTTCCTAGCATTACTAGAAACCCGTATGTAATTATGATGAGAAGTAAAATGAAATAGGATCTCATTAGGAAGCTGAACCTAAGCTTCACTTGCATGGAATGAGTGAAGTATGAAAATGACAAGAAGGATGTTAAAGTTTAAAATCCTTTCCCTTTTGAGTTAGCAGAGATGCTATTTATAAGATGAGATGTTTTAGAAATTTGCAAAAATATGGCTCTCCCTGCTCACCCAGGTCAGCACCAAGCCTTGTCCTCTCTGGAACTTGCTGGGTGGGGGAATTTCAGCACTAGTTATCTGGTTGAGATTCACCAGTCCTGTCATTCAGGGAAGGAGGACATTTCCACGAGCTATGCTCTCACCTTTCTACTGGAGGGAGAGCAGAAAAGGCAGTTCACTCCTGTTCCCATCTTGTGGGCGTGAGTCCCGTGTAGTCAGATCACCGGGTAGTCATGTGATCTGGGCTAAGCTGATGTGTCTCAGAATGATTTTCCAGAATTATTGGATGGCTTCAGTCACAGTTGATAGCAAATATAGGTGCCTGTGAAACCCTAGGACATTCCATGGTCTATTCCAACATCCCTTACCCAGAACCACCTCCTAACATGCCATCATCTTCTGGTCCACTGACCCAGGTGGGACAGGTCATGTTTCCAAGGCTTTATTTTGCCTCTTATATTTTATTTACTAGCCTCATTTTCTCCCTTCAGTTTTACTTGTCATTGCTCAATCCTGATTGGAGTCTCCTCCTGTCAGTTACTCTAGCTGTCCCCTGGAACATTTTACTTTCAAGGCCCTTGGGGATGCCTATCAATTGTTCAATTGTAGCCCCCTCTCTAGTTGGGACCTTGAGCACATGACCCTGCCTCTTTTTTTTTTTTTTTTTAAGATGTGTATGTTTAGAGCCAAAAAAGGGTCTAAGAAACTCAAGAGTATCTTAAATTTGTGCTTTTCTCCTGAGTGTCATACTGTGCTCCTATTCATAGCCATGGTCCTCCGTATATCCTTCCTGACAAAGTGCCAGCCAGCACCAGTTTGATGGTCCCTCGCAGGTGGGAACTCACCAGGCATAGTGAACTCAAAACATGGGTGGCATGGTGTTTTCTGAGCAATGCCTTCCCCTTGGAGGCCACTCTTTTCCAGCCAGATCTGCCTCCTGCTAAGTGACACCCAGTGGCCCTGAGCCATCTTTCCACAGATTCATAAAATTAGCTCCAACCCACTTCTGAATAAACACTCTGCCCATATTTGAAAATCACAGCACAGCTTCTCCTAGGCTTTCCTCTTTTTTAAACTTAATCTTATTTATAGACTTCTTCTAATGGCACCCTCCTGAATATCTATATTTTGTTAATGTTCCACTTAAGATCTTTGTCCCAGAGATGAACACACTCCAGATGAAAATGAAGCAGTGAAGGAGAGGCAGACAAATATGGCTTCGGCTCTAGACTGCAGAGTTCATTGATTACGTTAGTTATAACTTCCTCACAGCTAGATAAATTCATTAAGGCCAGAGACCCCATCTGATTTTCTGCTTGCATAGAGTTTAGCACTGGCCTTGACCTAGGTTTTTTGAATAATTTAATGAATAAAGAGCAACAACCTTACCCCATTGACTTAATTTGCACTTGCATTCAGTGAAAATATATATACCTTTTACCTTAATTACTCCTATCACATCAAATCGTCCCAACCAAAATTTGTGCAGTTAATTTCTTGGTCCAAAGGTGTAGAATATTCCATTTATTATTGATACAAATGGTCTAATCCCTTCCATTAGCTAGGCAAGTGTGGACTAGCTATGGTTCGGTGTCCCTCTTCACACAGTTTTATCAAACAAAGCAGGACATGGCAAGGAGTATGTTCCTGGGAAGAGTTGACAGCTAGAGAACCATGAATTGCCATTTAATTTCTGTTTTGTGAACCACGTCTCCACTCCTGAGAATCTAACCCTTCCCTTATGTTTGCCATGTACATTTACAAACATCTTCTGAAAGATGACTTCTGAGCTCACTGCTGTACAGTCCGTTCAGTCTGGTCATTTAAACAGAAGAAGTTGCTCTGTTGCTCACAGAATAACCGGCAAAACTGGGACCTAAACGCAAAAATGTTACAAGGCCCCACAGACCACAAAAATGGGAGCACATTTTATTCCTTGTAAACGGGATTTAGACCTGGTTATGAACGAGTGTGGTTTTGAGAGGGAACACAGTTTTTTTCCCCCGGTTTTATTGAGGTATAGTTGACACATAACCTTCTAATAAAGTGTGGTTTGATAATGCATATATCATGAAATGGTGAGTTTTTGTTTTTGTTTCTCTCTCTCCGTCATCATCAGCAAGAGTAAGGGGGCTTCTCCAAAATTCTTAATGCAGTTACAGACTAGTATACATGCCCCCTGGTGTTTTTAAAAAATAATTTATTGATTTATTTGATGGGGAGAGAGAGAGAGTGAGTACATGCAAGGAGAACAGGAGAGGGAGAAGGAGAAGCAGACTCTCACCTGAGCAGGGAGCCTGGTGCGGGGCTCAATCCCAGGACTTCGGGATCATGACCTGAGCAGACACTTAACTGACTGAGCCACCCAGGCGTCACCCCAGTGGCTTTCTGACAAGAAAATGAACTAAAGCCTTGCTACTCTGAGCATTGTCCATGGGCCGGTGCCATCAACATTCCCCAGGAGCTTGTTAGACAGACTCATGGGCCCTAGGCCAGACTTACTGAGCTCGAGTCTGCATCTCATCAGCATCCACAGGTGATTTCTCTGCATAGTAAACTGTGGGGAGCACTTGAGCTCAGGAATGGGACTTGTAATAACCCAAGAAACTTCAACAAGTACTAGGCTGTCTTCTGCCTCCATAAAATTCTGATTTAACTGGTCTAATTTGTGACCTGAATGGTGGGATTAAAAAAAAATTCCCCAGGTGATGCCGATACACAGCTCAGTTTGAGAACCATTGCCATCAATAGCAGAGCTTCTGTAGATCTTCGTGTTACTACAGGCTGGCCCCAAACTCTGAAGCTTCAAAGGAACTGAATCCATGCTTCCTAGGAGCTGCCTGACATGATTGTGCCCCTGTGCTGTGGTTCACACTCTTGGTTTCACACTGGAATCACCTGGACTGATGCCCAGGTCCCACCCATCAAAATGCTGAGTTAACTGGTCCAGATGTGGCAGGAGAATCAAGACTTCTCAGGTTCCCCCAGGTGCTTCAAACTTGCAGCCAAGATCCAGACTCCCTGGGCTTTCTCAAGGCCACAGAGCCCAGAACATTTAACCTTAGCCCCTCTTTTCTTCCTCCCTGCTCCCCACCTCCATTCCCTGTGGAATTTCTGCAGGTGCTGACAAAGGTAGACCAGCCACAGAGACTTCTCCCTTTGGAGTAAGGTGAGTACCCATTCTTTGGGCCTCAGACTCACAGGGCCTGGCACAAGACAGTTTTCCATTATCTACTTGACTTATCGGTCTTCCTGTATACCAGACCCAAACTGATTTCCTCTATTTACTTTTTCACATTGATCCAATCAGTTCTGTAACTAAAAACATAACTGGAATATTAACCACAGAAGGAACTCCTTCTGCCTCCTTTGCTTGCTCACATGTTAGCCTCTTACTGTGATCTGTGGGAAGAGAGATTGGCAGGTTGGTGGAAATAACCTGTGTTTTCTACTGGGTAGTTGGTCTCAGATAGGAAGCTCCCCTACCTAGTGCCGGCATTGAGAAGGCTATTTCTGCTCCACAGTAATCAGGAAGGAAGGGAATACCTTCTCCACTCAGTGGATCCCAAAGAGGGCTTAAATAGTCCTTCCCAGAAGGGGCTTGAGGGATTACCCCAAAGGAATAGAAAGCTTAGGTAGGCAGATGGGAGCACGGCAGCCCACCCTACACCCGGTCATAGGTAATGTACATGAATCAGACAATACATACCCTGTAAGTCTCTGAAAGGAGCTGCTAGTGATGGACTTTCTTGTTTGTTTTTGTTTTCTTTCCACTTTCTAAAGTTTTTCCCATTAACACTTGTTCATTCAAGGGTCTCCACTGTCCATTTTTTTCTTTTGGGAACTGCCAGATTTACCAAAATTCAGATCAAATCTTAGTCTCCAACTGTCTCTCCTAATGTCCCATTCAATTTGCAATCTCGGACATTGGTTGATAATGCTCTTTATCCTCTGGTTTTAGTGTCCAAGACTCCCATACTGAGGGGCTGAGCTCAGCTCCCAGACACTCAGGGTGGGGAAGCAGTGAAGTCAGAAGGGAAAGGATGAGATAATGTTTTATTTCAAGAAATGGATGGTTCTCTTCAGGAATACCTAAATCCAAACTTGTCACAATACTGCAATGTTGAATTTCCTTCTTGGATTCTTAAGTTTGGACAACTTAAAAAAAAACAACAACAAAAACTATCTCTCATAGTAATTGCACTTTGATTTTCTTTCTTACAAACTAACAACTTGGTCTTATAATGACTAACAAAGCACTCCGTGCTTTCCCTGGGTTTTATATATATATATATAATCATCTCACATTACCATGACAATGAGACTTTCTAAACCCAAATCACAATCCCTAAACACTGAAAAGACTCAGTCAATGCCACACAATGTTAGTCATCTTGGGTTTCTAGCTGAAGAAAGAAAGGAAACACTTCAGATTATTTAGAAATTGTGAGATATTGAGGCAAATTCATCACACAGCAACAGATATTGTCAGTTTGGTTTAAAAGTGAAGCCTCTATTTCAAAATAAAACTAGGGAACTGTGTGTGTGTGTGTGTGTGTGTGTGTGCGTGCATAGGTTAAAAATGGGTACTCAAAAGCTATTTACATCAGCCATAAAACATTTTAAAAATATCAGTAAGTGGATTGTATATTTGCTATCTATAATGGAGTTGGGGCAATTTCTCAAAATATAAAAAATTATCTTATTTTTAAGGTTAGCGACTCTTTTTAGTTTGCTAATGTGATTTTGTCCATTAAGCCAGGCTTTTCAGACTATATTTCAACTACTGATTCCAATATTTTGACATAGAACCACACCCCTAGAGAAGGAGTGAAAGAATTTGGCTTCAAGCCTTTTCCTAAAAGGTTTCCTGGTTTCCTATTTCTATAATGGGATTTTTTTTTTTTTTTGCCAGTTTGAAAGCTACCATTATTTTCTTTTAGTGATCGTATTTTATGTCACATATCAACTTCTGTGCCTCAGATATTTGTCACCTCAACATTGCTTTGTCAAATCTTCATTACACCATGGCTCCCTTTTTTATTCTGCACATAATGAAAAAGAACGTCAAGGGAAAACTGACACTTTTCTTGAATTTATCCTGAAGTAGGGCTTCATTTCCATTGTATCAACGATATTTTAGTATCACATTGAGTACACTAAGTTTCACAGAGGAGAACATGCAAAACTGATAATGTTGTCCTTCAAAAGAAAGCTAAATGGGATAAAATTGCTCACTCTTTTCACAGGAAATCCTTTGATTTAATTTGCATATTTAGAGCATGATCATTTGTTTTCAAAGCTCACAAGCATTTCCTGTAGGACATCTATGTACCTATGCCTCTTCCTTTTTTCTTGTGTCTTCTGAAAATAAGTTACAAGAAACATGGAAGGTATTCCACAAAAAGAAAACACAGGCATCTGTTCACCCCACTCCACTCCCAGCTGACTTCTCCTTTTTGCCCAGTTGTCTCTTTTTAGACTCCTCTTACCCCTCAACACCTCCTCTCCCCACCTTCTTCACAGAGCCATCACCAACTCTTTTTTCCCACCTTGAGTTCCTTCTTGCTCCTTGATTCTGGTTTTTATCTCCTCAAATATACCGTAGTCTCCTTAAGCCATATTTTATCACCCTTACAGTCTTACCATGTATGAGGTGCATAGTAAATTCATTTGACTTTTGCATTCATTCATTCGGTCAATAATTCATTCAGCCAGTTTGTTGGGAGCCCTCTCAATGTGAGGCATCACACCAAGTGCTATGAAGGCAACAGGAAACAGTGTTGTCCCTCCATCTTATTTAGTGTAATGGTTGAATGCTCAGGGTGAAATGTTTCTTAGGAAGCATGGCAGCCAGCAGCAACTGAGGATGTGAGATCTTCACTTCCAGCTTCCTAAGAGCTCTCAGAGGTCTTCTCTGGCACTCAAGGTTCACCTCACCCACTAGGCTGCCCAGGAAGCTCCCGGGGTGCTGAGATATAGCCAACAACTGGGACATGTCATGGGTCATCCCATGAGTTCAGAGCTGGGCAAGACATCCTAGAAATGTTGAAAGAATTATAGTGACTGCAGACCTGACTTTTCATTCCTGTTTTCTTTATGTTATGGGTTACACTGAGCAGGAATCATACAGGCCAAAGGCTCCTTGGTTTCTTTCCAGCCATGGTACTTACTCCTTTCCCCTGGTTTCAGTGTCCAAATGTTGGCTCTGGATAACAAAAGACAGAGGATGGTCACCTCTCTCCTTGGAGGGAAAACAACTTAAGGGGTTTCTAAGAGACTGCAGAACAATGTTAAGGTTTATTTTTCTTGAAAATTATGCCATCATTTACCATTTGTTATTTGCAATGGGTTCTATATTTGTTTTGATGGTCTCTTCACCACATTGTTAAGGGAGAGATTCCTGAACTATAGGGATGGCCAAACACAAGACAGCCAACACTGAATAGATAGGATCAACAGCTGCTTATTTGTTGCATATATGCACACCCAGGGCAGGAGAACACTGTGTGCCATTCAGGGTTACACAGGGCTGTGCTTGGGGAGTAAAGCATTAGGGGCTGTGGGAGATAGGTTTGGAAATATCACGAGGGTGAGGTGCCCTTCCTTCCTCTGGGGGGAAGTGATGGCTTGCTTGAATATTTCTAAGAGCAAGCAGGAAACTGTATTTGGGGTAAGCAAGGACTTTGTCTCATCCCCGTGATAAGAAGCGTTGTTTGGCTAGGTGGTCTTGCCCATGGGAGTGGAGTGGTGGAGAGGGGAAATAGCATTTAGGCCATTTGTGTGTCTCCCCATTTTACCAGACCTCAAAGCAACATACAATATTGGACCTTAATCTTAGTTCTTCTACTTAGGTGTCATACCATGCACTTGACACAGTCTATCTCATTTCACCCTGATAATAAGCCCAGGAGATAGTTATTACTATTTCCAACTTTATGGTGAAAGAATCCTGAAGTTCATAGTATTTAAGTCACCCCAAGTGATTCCCAGGAAATGGAAAATTCAGGATTCAAAGCTGATTCTATCTTACTTTATAGCTGTTACACACACAGTGACTCAACTTGTGAGGGATACTTTGCAAATCAAAACAGGCCATATTTCCAATTAACAGTGAATTTTGACACCAGGATGTGAATAAGAAAGTGAAATGGAAATTCTTGATTCTCCTGCCACATACTTATCTTCTCAATGAGCTGCACTTCCACGGATGGGAAACCCTTGGGTATAATGAGTATCTTGGTTCTTAAGCAAGGTGCTAATTACCTAGCAAAACCTCAACACATTTCATTCCCCATGGACTATGTGTCCTTTGAGTTTTATGAACTGTTCAAGCCAATCTCAGGAAGATACTTTATAATAAAATGCAGATATATGATTTGGCATGGTTCTAATCAATCTTACATATGATGATTTTTAGAAATAAGCAAAACATTTTCTAATACTCATCCCTACAGTCATTTGCTTTTATGTGAGAATCAGACTGACACACGAAGGTGGCATTTTGGTATTGAAGGGTTTGCCCAAAGAATTTTTACAAAGGAAGAGTATGGATTTTTTCTATGCACATCACACCCACAGTGTGTTTCCTCTTAAAATAAAGTATGCCCTCCAGGCTTAGAATGCAGTAACCCTGGTCTATTTCTCCCCATCGATGTTGGGGCCATTCACTTACAGCAGTAGGCAGAATCTTGGGGGCACTTTTTTGCTCAGCCCTTTACCTGTAGGTATACTTTAAGGTTATTTCTTATGGACTGTAATGGTCAGCTATTGCTGCCATCTACTATATACCAAACAAACCATCTCAGTGGGTTAAAGGAGTGTTGTGTCCTCTTGAAATCCATGTATTGAGACTATATTCGCCCTCTCCCCACAAGGTGACGGTTTGGGGAGGTGGGGCTTTGGGGAGGAAATTAGGATGAGATGAGGTCATGAGGGAAAGTCAGGGATCAGATTGGTACTGTTACAAGAATTCTAAGAGAATGTGCTTCTTTGTGCTCTCTGCTATGGGAGGACACAACCAGAAGACAGCCATCTATGAACAGGGAAGTGAGCTCTTCCCAGACATCCAATCTGTTGGCACCTTGATCTTGGACATCCCAGACTCCAGAACTGTGAGAAAGAAATGTTTGTTTTTTAAGCCAGCCAGTCTGTGGTATTTTTGTTATAGCAGCCTGAACAGACTGAGGAAGGAGGAAACATTTTTGTTTTTCCTGCTCACAGTTCTGAAAGTCAGCAGGGGTGACTCTCTTCAAGCTACGAGGTAATCTGTTTCAGGAAGTTCAGGAAATCTATTTTGTGGGTCTATCATGCTCCTTAGCCCCAGGGCTAAGATATATGCTTTTCTCATGGCAAGTACCAGAAGCACAAGAGGGTGAGGAGAAGCATTTGATGCCCCTTTGAGGCTTGGACTCTGCTACTTCTGTACAGAAAATGTACTGCAAATCACTTAGCACTAGGTAAGATGTGATGGGAGCATGGGCCAACCTATTACAGGAATATTTGTTTTCTTCCTATTCGCTTTTGGAATTATACCTTCTAATTCATATATACATATATGAAAAGGCACTTCAAAATGTCATTTAATTTAGGCAGGGCGAAATCTCTAGGGGAAAAAAAAGACTTAAATCATATAGGATTACTTCATTCCCAAAGCTGTTATTTTTCTTACTTTAGATTTTTTTTCCCAGATGAATCACAAAATTGTGTTTTGGAGACATCTTTCATGTTTAGGAAAAATAAAAAATCTCATGTTTAAGAAAAATTTACTGCAGGGCTGCCTGGGTGGCTCAGTCGTTAAATGTCTGCCTTCAGCTCAGGTCATGATCCCAGGGTCCTGGGATTGAGGCCAACATTAGGTTCCCAGCTCAGTGAGGAGCTTGCTTCTCCCCATCCCTCTGCCTGCTGCTTCTTCTACCTGCATTCGCTCTCTCTCTCTCTCTCTCTGTCAAATTAGTAAATAAAATATTTTTAAAAAAATTACTGCATACTTTCTCAAATAGAAGAGTGTATGCATGGTTAGAGCACCCAGCCTGTCTGTCATAGAGAAGAAATTGGAACATTCATAAGTTGGATTCAGCATCTGCCCATCACATGACACATAATTTATTGTCTTCAGGATTACCCTTTACCTTGACTATAGCTATTAACACTTTTTTTAAGTTCTTTTTTTAAAATTTGATGCAGAAAGAGAGTGAGCGAGCGAGTGAGAGAGAGAGAACACAAGCAGGGGGAGGGCAGAGGGAGAAGGAGAAAAAAGGAGCATGACATGGGGCTGGATCCCAGGACCGTGGGATCATGACCTGAGCCAAAGGCAGACACTTAACTGACTGAGCCACCCAGGCCCTATAGCTATTAGCTTTTAAAATGGTTGGTAGCTTCTCAGTACTGGCAAAGTACTGTAATCTAGGTGATAACCAGACATTCATCTAGCTTTTAAATTGCATAGCTTATTACTTACGATGAACAAGAGTTATTAAATCATGGCAGCTTGGCTAAGACATACAAATGATGAATTGTGATGACATCCAATGTCCCTTAATGTGAAGAATGTCCAGCTTCATCTCCCCATGCCAGAGGATAACTAACATCTGGTGTGACAGCCCTGACGTCTTGGAATGGGTTAAGTGTTATTGGGGCTTAGAAATGCACCTGCAGCAGCACCCTGTCTATCAGAAGGCTGAGGTCACAATCCCTGTTCTTTCTTACCAACTCAGGGACCCTGGTCACTCACTGAAGGTTCTTCTGGTATACATTTTTACTTAGAGAATGAGGACCATAATGATGCATCATGTTCTCAGGCTCAGATGAAGTAACCCAAGTGTTAATTATCATGACGATGAAAACACACAGACTGGGTCCTCCTGGCATAGAGCAGTCTTGTGAAGCTAGCACCTGGCTATGTGGCCACCTGTGTGGGGATGGCTTACACTGATGTTCCTGCTGTACATTGGAGGTGTGACCTCACGTGAGTATCATCCCTCCATGCTTCAGTTTACTTATCTGTACAATGTGAATCAGAATAGTATCTACTTCAGAAGGCTCCTCTGAAGAGTAGCCAAGAAAGTATTGAAAGGTGCTAAGCCTGATACCTGGCACATAGTAATTGCTTAATACATGTTATCAGCTGAAATGGTTGTTCTCATTATTTTGTGGAATTAACATGTTAATTTTCCGCAAGACCAAAGGGTCCCAGAGAATATTTTGTTATACTGAGTCTTAAAAACAATGTACTTCATCTTATTTTTGACAACTTGACAAAAATCCTTTGATAATACAACATTTTTGATTGGTTTGGAACATGATGTGACTTTTGAGTGGCATGGGAAAGAATATTCCAGTTGTTTCCACCCACCATTAAAAAATATCTCCTTTTGTGAGTTCAGGGTACAAATATCTCACAGCCTAATCTCCTGAATGAAAGTGCAAAGATTGCCTAGGCCTCCCAAAAACCAGTTTTCTACATATGTGGAGATGGGGGAGAAACTAGAAGGATGGAGATTCCAGCTGGTTACTATTCTCGTGTCAAGGATTAGACAAGAAATTTAATAAATGACATTAACATGAGCTGAGTCACTTCCCTGCAAGGGGATAAGTGGTTGTGGTTTTTTATTTAAAGCCTTCATTAAGAAGAGGTCTTCAAATAAAATGAACTTTATCCTTTTCTGACAACCAGAAGAAAAGATATGAGGTCATGTCATCTGTGATGCAGTTGAAATCAAACCTATTTGTGACTACATTATGTTGAGCCTGACAATGAAACCATGTGGCCTGGCTAGAACAATTAAGCTAGTTTCTTGAAGCTTCATTATGCCCATGTATTTTCATTGAGTCCATTATTTTCATGTATAATCATTAAACCTTAGTGATGAAGCACAGCTATAGTGATAACAGCTGTTATCTGATATCACTAACTGATATCACTAACTGATGACAGTGGGGATGAGGAGGAGGAAGAGGAGCAGGAGAGCTGCATCTACTATCTACTGGAACCCATCTCCCAAACAGCTCTTAAATTCACCTGCTTTCTGGCACTACTGCCACAATCCCTGCCTAGGTGACTAGCTTTTTCCACCTGAATTTAGTGCAACAAATATCTGGGTTCCTTGTCTCCGACCATCACTTGCCCCTCCTCCCCCTGCATTTCCTTCTGATCGCCAGAAATGCAAGGCTGATTACACTGTGTACCAGCTTTGAACTCTTCAAAGAGCCTCATGAGAGACAAGGGAATTTCTCAGGAATTCGTGATCCAAGAGACAGGAACCTCATGGAGTTGGGGATGGGGATGGAGGCAAGAGGACATTCTGGAAAACTGGACAGGATGGGTCAAGAAGAGCTATGTTGGCATTAAGGGGTGAAGGTGGAGGCAAGAAAACATTCTGGAAAACTGGACAGGACAGGTTAATAAGAGCTGTGTTGGTTTAAGGGGTTTGGCCTGGGCATTACAGAGAGGAAAATAGGGAGCCGTTCAATGTGTCTGAACAAGGTGCATAAGATGTCGCTTTCTTACAGAATTTTCTATGTGTACGTAAAGAGAGAGAGGTCCAGAAGAAAGTTCAAAATGTTGACCTGTTGCTTCTGAGTGGTGAGATTTGGAAGAACTTATATTTCTTCCTCGAGTTTTTTAAATTACTCTCATTTTCAACATGATTCTGTATTTTCAGGCTTTTAAACATTGAGGTTATTTTAGTCTTGCAAGCAAAAGAAAGCACGTCCTGTTTTGTTTTTTTGTTTTATTTTGTTTTGTTGTCATTTTTTTAACCACATCACAAGGCTAGTTAAAACCCTGGGTTAATTGGACCTCTCTACACGTAGGCTTTCACAGTCGCTGAATCTGTGGCACAGGGAACTGTGTTCTAATAGGCTTCCCACAGTCGCTGGCTTCGCGAAGGTTCTTGCCTACCCAAGTCTTTTGAGTCTCTTACTGGCTGAACCACAGTCACTGCTTGCTGAGGGGACCCAGCTGTGTACCGTAGCCACCAAATGGCCAGTCAACTCTAATTACAGTGTTTTTATTGGTCTTTGAAAGGTGAGAGGCAAGAGTCCTCATTTACCATGCTGGTCTGAGTTTCCAGAGCCCCTAATCAGAGAAGCGATCATTGGACTGTAAACTGAGCCCATCTACTGTGAAATTGTTGGAAAGGAATTGATAAAGCTTCCCAGTTTAAAGTTTTACTGTAATGGAGTAGTTGAGATTTTTTGCTCTGATGAAAATTTCTGAGGAAGCTAGGGCAGAGGGTGGAGTAGGAATTGGGCTGAAGTTAAATATAGGGCACGCTGATAATTATATCATTCTTCCAATTAAGATGTTTTATTACCTATGGCCATTTTCCCCTTTAAAATAGTCTTAGCTGGAAATGAAGCACTATCTGATAATTTATTCATTTTGTCTCTTTTGTTCTCATATATCTACATGAAAGTCCTCATTTCTCAGAGTTGTTATACTTACTTTTCAGTATGGGGCATTTCCAGAACTAAGAGGTAGATCCCTTTAAAAAAAAAAATTGTCTCCAAAAACTAAGGGCAACAAAAAGGATCCAGATATGGGATGGCATTAATTAATAGCATTTTCTAAAATTTTCTTACATTGCCTCATAAGGAAACCTTCCAAAATACTGCCCAGAAATCAAGGGTTAATATATCGTTATTAGTCCTCTAGCTGCCTAACAAAATGCCACAGACTAAGTGCCTGAAACAGCAGAAAGTTATTTTCTCACAGTTCTGGAAGTCAAGGTGTCTGCAGGTTTGGGTTCTTTGGAGGCCTCTCCCAGATGGCCCGCAGATGGCCACCTTGTTGCTGTGATGTGAGATGGCCTTTTCTCTGGACACAAGCATCTCTGGTGTTTCTCTCTGTATCCTAAACTCCTCTTTCTTTTTTCTTTCCTTTTTTTAAAAACATATTTTATTTATTTATTTGACAGACAGAGATCACAAGTAGGCAGAGAGGTAGGCAGAGAGAGAGGAAGGGAAGCAGGCTCCCTGCTGAGTGGAGAGCCCGATGTGGGGCTTGATCCCAGGACCCTGAGATCATGACCTGAGCAGAAGGCAGAAGCTTAACCCACTGAGCTACCCAGGTGCCCCCTAAACTCCTCTTTCTTATAAGAACACCAGTCACATTGGATTAGGACTCACCTTAAAGGTCTCATTTTAACTTAATTCTTTCTTTCTCTCTTTCTCTCCTTTCTTTCTTTCTTTCTTTTTCTTTTTTTAACACTTTATTCATTTACTTGCAGAGAGAGACACAACGAGAGTGGGAATACAGCAGGGGGAGTGGGAGAGGGAGATGGAGGCTTCCCACTGAGCAGGGAGCCCGACACAGGGCTGGATCCCAGAACCCTGGTATCATGACCTGAGTCGAAGGCAGATGCTAACTGACTGAGCCATCCAGGTGCCCCTATTTCTTTAAAGTCCCTACCTCCAAATACAGACACCTTCTGAGATAACCAGGATTAGGACTTCAACATCCAGCTTTTGAAGGGTACTCAATTTAGCCAGTACCATGTGGCATCAGTTGAAAAGAATAAATGGGAGGAAAAAAACCCACCAATAAAACACTAAAATATTGCTTGTGGTTTTATAATGCCAGCAACAATGACAATATTATCTGCCAAGTTTGAGTAGAGATGAATATGGGATTTTTTTATCCCCCCAAACCAAGTATCTTCTGGAACCAGATTGTTACTCTACTTACAATTATCTGAGCCCTCTCTAAATGTGTTCATGCCTCATAAATGAGAGGTGGCTAGAGCATGAACTTTGGTGTCAAGAGAACTCCTTGCAAGTCTGAGCTCTTTCACTTATTACCTAGACACACGTTGGGGAGGTCACTTAGCATTTCTGGTCACAACGCGATCATACACTCCACCTACTTCTTGCCATGGTGGGTGAGGGGATCTCATGAGCAGAGGCCACTGGAGGCCTGTGGGATTCTGAGGCTTGACCTTGTATTTGATCCTGAATCCTGTTAATTAAGGCATAGTTTCATAGCAAAGGATGATTGGGTATCAAACATTTTGGGCACATAAAAGCAAGGGGAAACAAATTACTAAAAAATCAGAACTTAAGCAGTACCAAATAGGAAATGAGTTGGAAACAATCTCTAAATTTGCAGGCAATGTAAAAGGCAGCAAATAAACATAAACGTTTTCCCTGTGTCCCTAAATGAAGAGCTTGAGGGGTCTTGAAGACATACCTGGAATAAAATAGAAACATGCGAGTAATAATTTAAAACAATCAGATCACCTATTACTTACATGTGACAGCAGGTTAAAAGCAGAGGAAACTAAACTATAGCTGGATAGATTAGGAGATCAGATGTGTTTACTAAAACAGAAGTGCAGACTTTTTTTTTTCCTCTTAGTTTTCTGGCATGTAAGGCAAAAAACAGCAAAAAACGAAAACTTTATTAAGGGTTCACATGAAACTCATTCTTTGTGAGGGACAGTGGTTCACTTTTGTATGGCAACAAAGTTTCGCCAAGCACAATGTCTGAGAAGACATTTCCAGTGCAGAATGTCCTCTTGGTCGGAGTTACTACCTTGACTGGTCACTCTAGATCTCTTGGGGAAGAGACCAGAGCCCCACCTTCAAGGATTCCGGTTCAGCAGGTCTGAGTGAGACAGAGGTATTTATATTGTTCAAAAACTGTCAGTCTGCTGATCCTTAGTGGGGTTTGGAAGGTACTGTTCTAGGGTATACTCAGGGATCTTAGTTTAGGCTTTTCCAGTGAGCAGACAGTGAGACAAGGATTTGAGTACAGAGTGTTTATTTGGGAGGTGAAGGAAACCCAGGGCAGTAGAGAAATAAGACAAGAGAGGGAAGATAGCAAAGGTAGAGAGGGTGTCACGAAGTCCATTAGCACAGTGGGCCAGGGCGCTTCATCTTTCTGGGGAAACAGTAACACAGAGTGGGACCCATGCTTCTGAGAGCAAGGGAGCTGGGCGTTTGTGTAGCAAGTGCCAGTATTCAGGGGCTGAGGGCTGCTTCTAGAGGCTGGAAGCTCCCCAGTATCCCGAACCTTCTGTGTGAGTGCCAGCCAGGGTGAAGCTTCAGGAAAATGCATGCAGGAAGGGCCAGTTGAAATTTGGTGGGTGGGCAACGAAAATGGTAGGGTTGAGGACAAATATGTGGCCATAAAACAATGGACACCCACTTTACCACACTTCTGGGAGCAACTGTGGAACTGTGGTCATCATCCCCATGACCCAGAGCTATGTTCACACCGCCCATGCCTAGTAGCATGGTTTACTTTATGTATACGTGGGATTTCAGAGCTGGGCACAGAGGGATGTGTGGAAAATGGCGATGAACCACTGTAGTCCCCAGACACCAGTGCTGTGACCTGGCTGAGTGAACTAAGGCTTGCTTCTTTTTTTTGCACCTCCTTTCTCTCCTGTGCAAATTAAGAAAAAATGACTTGTCTTGTCTCTTCATTTATTATTGTGAGACTTAAGACTTCATAAAACTAAAGGGTGAAGCGAAAACTTGGCATTGGGGCTTAGGTAGAGCAAAGGACGGCAGACAGCTAGATCTGTTCCACTATTGCACATTAGCTGTGAAGACTTGGTCGGGATACATTCTGAGTCTTGGTTCCTTCATCTGTAAAATGGGAAGAGTGATAATATCAGCTTGGCAGAGCTGTTGTCAGAACTAGGGAAGGGAGAAACAGAGACTGGCACTATGCCAGGTAAATGATAACTGTTATTAGGGAAGGGGGACTTATTTGACAAAAGGTTCTTTTATTTGATAAAAGGTTCTTTATATGTGACTTACACACAGGGATTCCTCAGTTCCTGTTTTAATGTGAAGATACAAGTTCTCGTGAATGGTAAAATTCTGAAAATGTCCGTTTAGGTCAGTCCTGTTTGTTTCCCCAGAGCCTTCTTCCAGGGAATGCTCTCCCTGGTTTTTCTCCTCGGTTCTTCATTTCACATTCTCCTCTTGTCACTCCAGCTTGCTCCACCGAAAGCCAGGGAATTGGCAAGATAGTCTGTGAGGATGAAAGACTGAGAGCAGACCAGCATCTCTCATATATCTTTCTTCCAGAAGGAATGTGGACAAGTCTAAGAAAGCTGGATTTGTGTAAATTAGCCCCATCCCAATCCCTGTAGACCATTTTATTTTAAAATCTATTCAACAATCAATGCCATTAGCTCAACAGATGGCTTGTTAATCTTTGGAGCAACAGCCAGACTTTAAATTGTCTTCCATTTTGCAAGCACTTCTCGGAAGGGAAAAGTAAATGAAATATAAAAGAAAAAAAAAAAGAAAAGAATTTTGATTCAACCCCAGGGAGACCTACAACATATTCATTTCAGGCCTAGCTTTTCAGGTCAACTTCAGCAAATTTTTGTTGGTTCGATGTTCATCTATCTTTAGGCAAAGAAAGTAAATGCATTGATTCTTTTTTGAAAACACTAAAATGCAGAACATTTTTGTCAAAGAAAGAGCATAACTCTCAAACCTAAGCAAATCAAACCTTGCCATTAGTGACAAGCATACATGTTTTCTCTGAACTTGGGATAGCCTTGAAAATACATCTAATAATTTCCCTGGAAATCCCAAAGATCTGCCATCTCTAGATCAGATTGTGTAAAGATTATGTATTTAGTGATCTCACTACCTCTTTTCCTGATGCTTTCAGGAACCAATTCCCCACCATGTTACTCCCATGCACACTTGGACAGACAGACACACACACACACACAACACACACGCACACACACTTCTTAAACAATTTACACTAGCTTCTGATCCTTTTCATATTAAATAAGTTAGAGCCATAAAATAGGGGTGAGTTTTCTTCTACTGTCTCCAACCCATGATACAGTTGGACCCTAAGTCCATCTTGTGGCCTCAAGATGGTAATTTCCCTGAGTTGGCAGGACAAAGTGTTAGACCTTAAGTAGTGCCCCCTGATGAATCCATGTGATCCACTAATTCATTTGGTGCATCTGGGACCATCCATATGAGAATGTGTGCAAATGTGGGATAAGGAATTCAGGTCTTCCTCTTCCCTAAATCCTGATTCACCTATTTGGATTTGGAAAAGGGTTGGGGAGGGCATTTCCAAACCTATGGCAAATGAGTTTGCCTTTGGTCTGCTTTGTCTGGATCAGAGAAGCCAAACTGAAGAGTCAGGGAACACCACTTCCAGGAAGAAAGAACATCAGGTAGAGGCAGGGACTCCCCTCCTGCCAACAGGGCTGCACTTGACCACTCGGGTTGATGCTGCTACTCAAGGAAATCCATGCTAATCAACCCTCCCTCCCCAGGAAGCTGCTCCGAATCATTTTCTCCATCTCTCCCCGGAGAAGCCAGATCTTGCCTAGTGTTGAGCATGTTATCTGGGGGCTGTTTGTGAAAGGAAAACAGATGATTTAATCCTATCTTGAAGGAGCAAGAAGCTTTTTGGAATCACAGATATTCTTCATGACAACTCTGTGACAATGTAGGAAACTCGAGTGCCTTCTGAATCCTCAAAGAAACTGCTGCTGAGAGCTGGGACATTTTCATGGTATCTATATTGTTACATTTTTCTGTTTCCTAGAAGACTGTGGAACAGGGCACTGGGAGAGGCAGTTGGTGACCTGTGAACAACACTGGGTGGGGAATATGGGCACGTGTGTGCCAACACCCAAGGCTGAAGAGTTTCCATTTCAGCACCTGTAAAATCAGCGCATGAAATCCTCTCTAGGACTCTTCCAGCTCTGAGATTCTAGGAGTTCGCCTATTTCTAGTAACCTGAACATTTCATTAGGCAGAATTTTCCATTCTCTAGCTGTGCCAGATAGATGAGAGAACTTACTGAATGAATTGGAAGTCTCGAGCCAATAAGGAAAACCTACCCACATCTCAGACTGCCTTCTGCTTGTTGATGTCAGAACAAGAATTATTGTGGGTAATCATTGAAGGACGTAAAAAAGAACAACGTGTACCTGGCAGAATTTGTATATCAGTGCATTGCAATTTGCCAAAGTGTTCTTGAAAGTTATATCTTCCATTACATAACTTTTTATCACTTTCTTAAAAAATGTTCCCGTTGGGCTGGCATGTTTTATGATTTGCCTTGCTTCAGAGATAAGCACATTGTCAATGATGAGACAAAACTTCCCAGGTATTTTTGAACTGAAGAGGCTGAGATTGTCAGAGAGACGCCAAAGGAGGGGGTTGAGCAGAGAGGCTGTTATTTAAAATATTTAAAAGGCAAGATAGTATGGATATAGCTCTGATAATAAGCTGAGAGTGAATTTCAAAAACCTTAGATTCTTAAAATAGGTAACTCTCCATGTATACAAATATTCACAAGGTTCAGAAACTTAAGGAGTATACTGGGATCGAAACTGAAACTGAAGTAGGCATTTTAGGGCTTTTTCTGTTCATCCAGCTGTGGGCCTTAGGAAGCCACCCCTTGGCATCATGTGCTGTTGGTCCAGGAGGATGGAACATCCCTACAAACTGATGGGAGTGTGTTTCCTTCCAGTTCTGCTCATGAAGGTGTCTTATAGCCTGTTATTGGTTTATTTTTTAAGAATTAATTTTCTCCTTCAATGGCGTAACTACTCCAATTCATGGCAACCTGACTTACAGGGATTTTTGTTTTGCTTTTGAACTTAACTTGTACTTACAGCACCGTTAACTGAAAATCTACACACAGAATCCAGGCAGGGGGAATGATTACTAACCTAGGATGCACTTCTTACCTCTATGTATGCAAAGAGTTACCAATGCAAAAGTGGGAATTTCACATTGCCACCTCTGAACCAGCAAGTGACTATCCTACAACACCCTTCAGAGATTTTTTTCTATAGATACTTTCACTTGACTAATGCAATTAACCATTAGGAAAATAAACTCTTATTAATATGAATATAAAGGCTATTTTGGAAGCAGCAAACTGAAATGGAGTATGTGATTTGTGAACGCTTTTCTAAAACGTATGTGACTCACATACTCAAATAAACGCAATTAATTTTTTAAAGTGTTATCTTAGCAATGGCTCTACTTTCCTATTCTTTAGGGGAATAAAAATGTGCTTTCAGTTAGGCATTTCTCGGTGTCGTGCTTACCAAGATATATTCTAAAGTTGTCCTCCAGGGGGCGTTAAATCTTCAGCAAAGCTCCGATTTCTCTGGAAGCCGTTCAAACTCAGCAAAAGCAGTCTGGCTTCTTTCTCACTGGGATACTGAAGTGCCCATGTTCTGAATTTCACATCCCAGACTTGCAGAAGAGGCCTTACATTTTTTCAGTAAGGCTAGGGTTGGTCTGCCAATCCTCTGGTCCTGGGGTATATGCCAGTGTAGCCTAAGCACGTTGTTCTGAATGCTCTACTGAAGGTCTTGGATTGGCCCTCATGGTCCATGCCAGTAAGCTTTCAAGAGATTATTGATATGGATGGGAGCTGCTGTGCTTTCCAAGGGCAGAAATGTGATTCCTAAAGGTCCCAAAGACAACCTGATGTGGGTTGGAGAAGGATCTGTGGGTCAAAATTGCCAAGGATCCATCCTTCCTACTTAAGCCCCACAAAGGGTTATTTGTGCTTTTTGTTAATGAGACCATCACTTCGGATAATCTGCAAACCTCTTGGTCTGGGGAAGCTGAAACTTCAGCAGTAAAGTGAATGATTGTAAAGTAATGCAGCACAGTGGTTAAGAGGCTCTAAAACTGACAGACTGGATTTCAGTATCTGCTCTACTTCTTATAAGGCAAGGATCCTGAACTCATTACCGAAACTCCTGTGTCTCTGATCCCTCATTTGCAAAAGGCTATCTCATAGGGTAATTGGAAGGATTAACTAATACAACCCAAAGAAAGAACTTGGTGTGTTCTGGGTGCTCCATAAATTCTATCAGTCATTCTTATTCCCAAGAATTGAGATCCCCCTGATGGGCCTCCAGCTTTGTCTTTCATTACTTCCCTACATAGACTTCTTTAACCCAAATACCATCCTACACTTTTTACCCCTTTGCTCCCCCTGGTTCAGCTACCTTCCTTGCCTGTATCACTCTCTGATGAGATCCCACCCAAGTTCCAAAGGTTATCTGTAATGGTACCTCAAAACCAAAAACCCCACACAGTTTCATACTCAAGAACTGAATGAGCTTTCTCCTATCTCTGAACAACAGCAGAGGCATGCTATCTTGATATATAGGAATATACATTTGTCAAAACTTGTGGAACTATACACTTAACATGGCCACATTTTTAGCATGTGACTCATACCTCTACAAACCAACCCAGTAGAAACATAATGAGAGGGTCCCAGCTTTTGGAGAGAGAAAGATATACTTCAAATTCATGTTCTAGTACTTTCTACCTGGTAGGCCATTGAACTCCTTCCACCTGTAGTTTCCTCTAAATGGGGCAGTTGTCACGTTCTCCTTTTGTAGTGAGGTTGAGAGACATAATCATAGTATAAAAATTTTGCCTCACATACAGTGGGTGCTACACTATTAGCATCTTCCTTTTCAGCATCTCTATTTCTGTGTTACTCATATACCCTTGCCCACACAAGGTGATCTTAAGGACAGAATGTGCGCTGTCCTCTTCTTTTCCATGTTTCTAATGTAGAGTGAAAACAGTGGTTTAGCTATGTATATATAAATGGATATGTATATATAGATAGAGATGTATATATCTATATGTATATGTGTGTATATATATGTATATGTATATATCTATATATAGATATGTGTATATATATTCAACTTTTGGATAGTAAGCACCTAGCAGCATCCCCACTGAAGTCTCTGTAGGATGCCACACTGCATTATCACTCGGATTTGCTAAAGCTAGTATTTTAAAGTCTGACAGATACTTTTCTTGGTCAATAATTCAGCTATGGCTCCCCGGTGTGTAGTAGGGCTTAATAACACATCTTTCATTATGATAGTTCTTTAGGATCATAAGGATTATCTATTTCTCTTGAAAGCAACAGAATGGCCATGCTGTTTTCTGGACCAATAAGTCACTCTGTTTTCTATGGTTCAAAGTTAAGCTTTTATTTGGTTTTAAATTAAAAAAATAAATTTCATTATTAAATAGTGAGATGGATCTAACTTATGTTAAGATAGTAGCTTACTCAAGGAATATACCACTGGGGATCCAAGTAAGGGGTGGGTCACCTCAACTAAAATGATTCATTATATTGCCATGTTTGTTAAAAGTTCAGCAGTGGCATAAGTCAAAAGAAATGGATATACAAAGTTTTAAATGTTTACAATGGATGGGAGAAGTAAACCACTTATCCTATCACAACTGCCAACATATTTCTTTCTCGGCGCTGGTCTGCTCGGACGCTATACCACAGTGCTAATGTCGTCAGGCTCATCTGCTTTCTTCTGCCTGCTCGGCAGGGATTTCAAGTATTCCAGGTGTCTCCGGGCATCCTCCTGATTTTGCCTCACGTAATATACCACATAGGAGATCACCATGGTGAACCAGCCAAACATGGTGACCAGCATGGCATAGTCGGTAGTCTTTTTAGGGAGGTTACAAAGGTCAGCATCATTGGCAGCATTGAGGAATGGTCTCCCGGCGTGCTCATCCAACACAGAAGTCTTACAGATCACGTTGTGGGCTGTCTCGTGGTTGGATGCCATGCTCCTCAGAACTTGCTGTAGAGTACAGTCACAGTGCCAAGGATTGTTGGCAATTCTGGCCCTGGCCTTCAGGTTATTGAAGGCATTTTTGTGCACGCTTTGAATCCGGTTGTCAGACAAGTCCAGAGTCTGCAAAGTTTCAGCCACTCCTTTGAAGGCATGCTCATCGATAAACTCAATGCCATTTTTGGACAAATTGAGAACTCTCAGTTGATGAAGGTCCTTAAAAATCTCGTTGGGGATAGAGGTGATCTGATTGGAGTCCAGATACAATAAGACTGTTTCAGGAGGAAGATCTCTAGGTATTTCCTTGAGATTTGCATTGCTGCAGGTGACATTTAAACCCCCAGAGGAAGAACAGAGACAGCCCTTGGGACACATACTGGCAGAATGAAAGCACAGTATCATAAGAACAAAACTTTGTAGGAGGAGACACATGGAGAGGGAACGGGTTAACCACAGGTCTACCAGATTCATGCTGAAATGTCAACATAATCACAAGCCCATTCCTCATTCACTCCAACAAGCAAGCGTGGCAACGGTTCCAGCCCTGTCCACACTGTTGATTTCCTTCTTGCTTGGTTCAAAAGGTTGCAACTAACACACGTGTCTCTTCATTATTCCTGTCCTTGCTTGGGTACCTAAAGGAAAGGGAAGCAGATGTAATTAGCTTTTTTGCAGAGGGAGGTACGCTGCAATTAAAAGTGCTCTCAGGCGTCTGGTGTTCTATGTGGGCAGGAGAGTTGGTTATGTAGTTAATTTTCATCGACAGCACTGGGAGTTATCTGCATAATGGGAGTCTCTTGCTCAAATCCCAGGTGTTGGGCAAAAGAACTGTCAATAAATGACATTTCAGAATCCTGTTGCCTTGGTTATAGTTCTGCAGAATTACAGCAAACAGTTCAGATTTCTCTTGTCTCTACTTGTCCTCTCAACATCCTGAACCCCTTCTAAATTAGACAGCAATAAAATTTAATTAGACCTCCCCCCCCTTTCTATAGTAACAGATGCATTAATGCAATTTAGACCTGCTCTTCAGCAGCAATAAGAAATAACACCGATATTTCATGGTTAATGACCATAGATAGCAATAATTGTCATGGTTTTTGAATGGATGTCCAGTTGGAATATTTTCTCTAAAGAAACATCTTACTTGAATTAAGAAAGGAATAAATGCATTCCAACTTTCACAACAGAATGTCCCTAGGGGCCGATAGACCAAGATCTCCAAAAGGACTGTCTCCCTGTTTTTCTCTGTTTTCTAAACAACCTATCCTCTCCCCAGTAGATCTTCAAATATGACACACACCTCCAAGACTTTTCATTTTTATCCATTTATTTATTTGTTTTTAAGATTTTATTTATTTGAGAGAGAGAGAGACAAAGAGCAAGTGGAGAGAGGGGCAGAGGAGGAGGGGTGGGGAAGGGAAAGGGAGAGAATCCCAAGCAGATGCTGCACTGAGCATGGAGCTGGATATGGGACTTAATCTCACAACCCTGAGACCATGACCTGAGACAAAAGGAAAAGTCCGAGGCTTAACTGACTGAGCCACTCAGGTGCCCCTCAAGACTTTTTAAAATAAAATATGAGATAAGAATTTAAATATATTAGCCTCTAAAACTTTCCCAATAACCTATTTTTTATTTCTAATCATAAATATATGATTGTTGATATATATATATATATACACACACACACACACATACACACACACACACACACATACTCACACACACACACATACAATATCGTTGGACAAGGCTTCCAAAATGACAAAAATTAAGTGATATAAGTAAGGATACAAGCTTATTCAAAAACAGAGATATAAGTGAACACTCAAAACTACTTTTTCATGTAGAGAAGACAGGCATCTTTGAGACCAGTTCACAGAGGAAGTGAGCATATTTTGGAGAGATTGTATGATTCGCCCAAGATCTAATAGCTTGTAGGTAGTAGAGACAGGACTCAGGCCAAAGGCTTTGCTCTGACTTATTAATCTCCTAAATCTCTCCACTACCCCCACAACTTTCTCCTGATCTCGTCCATTCTAGGGGTCCTCTTAGGATGCAGGATCCATGGAGCATTGCTTGTTATGATGTCTGATGCTGTTAAGTTGCAGCTCAATCCCAAATTGAGTACCCTATGGAGTTGGAGGTAGCTCCATGTCTGAATTCAGAGGGTCCTCTTTCAGGATGTGAGAAACAAGGAGAATGCTCCTTTCTTTCACTGCTGTGAGTAACAAATGACTCTCTGCAAACTTATCTTTTCTAAAGATCCCAGATGGATAAATACAGAGGGAAATGAATCCAAATGTTACCAACTCACAGAAGAGAAGATTAATGTGAGCTGAAAACATAATGAATGGGGCTGTTAATCATGGAAAAAATGAGATTAGCACCAGCAGAATGGAGTGGATGTGCTTTTGGAATCCTGAGTCCCTTAAATGCCAGAGAATGCTAAAGAAGGACCCCTGGGGTTACAAAGCCATCCATCAATAGCTCATTTCATTTGCAGTGAGTTTCCCTCCCTTCCATGTTTTCCTTCAACAGTGCATTGCATGATATTTGGGCACTCTAGTGATTGTCTAGACAGGAGAGAGAAAAAATAAACAGGTGTGGAGGGGAGGGCACTCAGAGAGGAAAGAGGGTGGGCAGAAGGATAAGGCAAGAGATGCTAGGATGAGAACATAGAAGGACACAAGAGATGGGAGACATGAACTTGAACAGAGAAAATAAAAAGAATCTATGTAATCAACCAACTACTGTCAATGGCCTAGATCCTGTTGAAAAATGAAAGGCCTTCTCTGGGAGATACTCCACATCTCTCCAAAGACTTATTCAGAGTCTGTCTGAAGAAAAATGTTCACCAATTGAGACTAAAAGTTCTAGGAGGGCAGGATCTTGTTTCTACCTCATGAAGAAACAACAGCAAACAATTAAAAAGTGAAAACTACACTGGTTTGTGTCCCAGCTGTAATCTTTGTTAGCAATGTGTTCCTGGGCAAGTTATTTAACCTTGCCAAACTTCATTTTCTTTATCTTTGTATAGAAATTATAAAAGAACCCAATTACAGAGTTGATTTGAGAATTATATGAGATAATCTACATAAAGCATTTAGCCCAATGCCTCAAAAAACAGTAGGAGTTCAAAATTGTTGGCTACAGTTACTATTATTATTATTCCAGTTATATTCTCAAATACTACCCTAGTGCTTGGCATGTAGTAAGAGCTAAATAAATATCTATAGGATGAAGATGAATGGTCCAATAAAATATTGAAGGACCTAGCTATGCTTTTTCTTCCCTATGGTGACTATTTTTATTTTTAATATATACATTGGTTCATCCAATGTCTATTGATCTTTATGTCGACATGGCAGTCTTTGGAAAAATCATGAGTGCAGGCTCTTAGTTGATGGAAGAAAGAATGGAACTTCTTTTCAGTAGGCTTCTTGACACTTAATCTTGGTTTCTCCAGAATGACCAGTCCAATGGTCATGGTAACAGCTAAGAAATGATTAGGACACATCATAAGTTCTCAACATCAGACTGTAATACCTCTTCATGCCCAAATGATTTATCTATACACTGAATAGAATGCCTATTAAGAACACAGTAGGGACGCCTGGGTGGCTCAGTGGGTTAAGCCGCTGCCTTCGGCTCAGGTCATGATCCCAGGGTCCTGGGATCGAGTCCCGCATCGGGCTCTCTGCTCGGCAGGGAGCCTGCTTCTCTCCTCCCTGCTCTGCCTGCCTCTCTGTCTACTTGTGTGATCTCTGTCTGTTAAATAAATAAATAAAACCTTCAAAAAAAAAAAATTAAAAAAAAAAAAAAAGAACACAGTATACAGAGTGTCTCTTGTATTCAGAGAGGTTGGACTCAAACTAAGTATCCGTTTTCTTTCTATGATGGTTGATAAAAGAGAAATAAAAGCTCTGGGATTGGCTAAATGACTGGGCTGCTATGACTTAGCCCCTAGAGTCTCCACCCTCAGCCAAGATGAAGTGAGAAGAGAGGTAAGAAGTAGAGGACTGAGCCCTTTGACGTCCAGGAGGCAGTCAGAGGGCCAAAGTTATCGAGTCAAGGTCACCTACAGCAAGGAGGATGGAAGAACTGCCTCTCCACTCTCTTATGCTAAATTACTATTTTCCAGAGGGATTTGGCAGCTTGACATTGTCTTATATTGTTGCAAGGTCAACGGGGTTTCTTGGAAAGGGAAGACATGGGGAGACGTGCATCGTAGTAAAAATGTGGGTATTCATGGGCTATCACCCAGCATAGTACAGGTCTAAAGAGCAACGAACGCTGAAATGAACATTCTAAATCCCAAACATTCTCCTGCTCTGTTTCAGTCAGGTCTACCCACAAACACAAAAGAGCAAACAAACGATCCCCTTGGGAAGAGAGAGGGCCTCCTTACTAACTTCAGAATGAGGATATAGAGCACAAAGAAGGGTAAGAGTCACACTGGTGATGGCAAGAACGGAAGCAGCATCACTTCCTGTCCTCCTGATAAGGAACAAGACCAGTGAAAGGGACAGAGCAAATTGAACAGCATCTCTCGTCTACCTCTTGACTCCCCCTCTCCACTTCTCAGCTCATTACACTACCCTATCCTCATTCCCTCATTCCCTTCCAGTATGTCTGGGGCAGGACACTAGGACACTATGGTATTTTTGGATATGCTGTTTAGGTATGAGCTGTGCTCCCAAAGGGGGACATTTTATCCCCAGACCCATGCCTTGTTCACATTCCCCTATCACACAGGTTTCTGAGCCACAGCAATTAATGCCTAGATTGGGTGGCAACCATCAAGTACTGTTTCCAGAAGGAAAAAAAGAAAAAGTGCATTTAGCAGACAGCCTGAGGAGACAGATCTTTCAGTGGTTGATTAACAACTCTATCTTGCTTCCTGTTCTTTTCTTCCCATCATTAGGGGACACTCAGGAACACTCTGGGCTTCTAACCCAAAGCTTTCATTAACTCTTCTGAGATAAGTGAGTGTACCAATTCAGGAAGAAATACCAGACACACCGATTTCTCCCAATTACATTCCATGCAACTCTGCTACCCACAAGGATTTGATTAAAAAGCACAACAGAGCGACACAGGGAAGCCTTTCGATTTGGGAAGTAAAATTCAAATCGATGGGAAAAAAAACCAAACCTCATAAATTTAAGTACTTGAGCTTAAAACTTACATAAATGGCAAAAAGTAAGACCATACACAAAATGAAAGGACAGGTGGTAAAATAAGGGGTTAATTTCTTTAGTATACAAGAAGTTCATACAAAGGGATGAGAGCCTGATCCAACAGAAAAATGGGCAGAAAAGCAATATACACAAATGGCCAACAAATCACATGAATAGATCTTTGATCTCACTGACAGTAAAATAAATTCAAGTTAAAGCATCTAACATCTTGGTTAAAATGAGGAAGCATATCTACTGTCAGTGAAGGTGTAAATAACACTCTCAAAACTTGACAAGGGGGGATTTGGGGCTCTATTTTTGTGTGAGCAATTGAGGAATAGCTATTCAAATTTTAAAAGATGAGAGAGAACAACTTAGACTGAATTGTACCAATGTAAAGGTCTCCAAAGATGACCTCAAAAAGTGGCTTGGAGAAAGGGGTTCTTATAGCGTTATCTTATTTGTGCAAAATTTTTAAAAAGAGGAAGTAAATGTGCAGCTATAGGTATAGAATTTATAAGTTTCCATATGCATAGAGAGATCACTTCTGGAAGGATCGTATGGAAGGAAAGGCGTAAGAAACTATTAATTGTGCCTAACTTAGGAGTGGAACTCCAGGTTGACAGGAAGAAAAGGAGTTTGTTTTTGTCTTTGTTTTTGTTTTTTAATACACTTCTGATGGATTTAACTTTCTGTGGTATAAAGGTGTTTTGTTTGTTCTGGTTTACATAAAAATGAGAAGAAGTTAATACAAAAGGACCAGGTATTAACTGAAAAACCAATCCAAACATGATGTCTCAGAAAGCAATTTTTGAGCATGTGAAATAGTTGGACAATGGTGGCTAAGAAGGTTGGGCAAATAACAAGACAAAAAATTTTAAAAAGCTGAACACTTTTCGACATGAGAGACTGAAGATGCAAAGGGACAATGGTGAGACCGTACATAAAAATAGAACTTGACCCCCAACCTGCTGCAACCAGCCCAGGAAGCTGAACTACAACGTCAATAGCAATTTTCCCAACTCAGCCAGATCAGTAAGGGCCAGCTTCCCTCATTTTCATTCCTACTTCCAATTTAGGACTAACCAGGGAAAGCCAAATCTGCTCCCCTGGACAACTGCATAGGATGCTCTGGTTCTAGCTAGACTGCCTCCAGCTTCCCTATGCCAGGAGCCCCCAACCAGGGCACTTCTGAAACCTTCCAGAATTTTTCCCACTATCAGGCTTTTTCACTCCCCTGCCTGCCAGTGAGTCTCTGCCAAATGCGAGGGATGGCGCCTGGCTCCCTTGCTGTAGAAAGCTTGGGAAAAATGGCCTCTGTTTGTTCTCATTTGGGTAGTTTTCATTTACTTCCATAAAGACAACAGTTTGAGTATGTGATATTTTCAATGTAGTATTTCCAAAATTAGCTTCATAACCCATTGTAGAATATATAAGGATTTCTTTATATGCTCAGGTTTCCTATGACTAAGTATGGGCTGCATAAGACATCAGTGTGTAATTCCTGACCGAAAACTTAGGGACCACTGGGATCTGAGTGACTGAGGTGAATGAACTGTATAGATATTTTCTCTATTGCTGCTCTTTGAGATCTTGCTCACGGAGACCCCACCTCCATTCACGTCTTCTGCACTGAGCTCTGCCAGGAGCTTCAGTTCTTACCTTTCCATTCCCCACCACAAGATTCAGCCCAGGCTTCAAAATGGGTAGCCCTAAAAGTAAAATGTTCACCCTTTATCCCCACCCAACTACCTTCCTTCTCTGCCATACACCACCAGTTCTTCCCTCCTGATATTTTGAGAACAGTTTCCATTTCCATCCTCCTTGCCCCCCTTCTTTGGAGCTTTGGTTCCCCACTTCCCTGTTTAAGCCTCCATCTTTTTGCTCCAAAAGGAAGCAAAAGCATCCTTCCTGGGCTACCCACATGCAGCTTCTGTTCTTCTTCTAACGCCGGTTTAAAATAACCCATGTATTTCTGACCACGTATTTAAAATAACCCATGTATTTCTGACCATGTATTTCCAGTGGTTATAAGCTTTTATGACCCCCTGTGGTTTATAACAACCCTCCTATTCCAATCCTATGTCCCACTATGCTTCCTCACCCAGACACAGAAACCTAGCTCAATAAACAGAGATCAGCAATTACAAAAGTGATGATGAACAGCACTGTGTTCCATAAATATGAGATTCCTCAGAAGTCATCCCAAGCGAAGGCCTCTCCAGCTTGGAATCGCTTTCCGGCCAAGGAAGATCTGGCCTGGGAGTCCTTTATGTGGCTGCTTTATAAGAGCAGCTATCATCACTTAGTTAAGGATATGAACTGATAAGGCTGATGGATACAGGAGGAACTAAGGATCCTTATATTTAGAAGGAATTTAATCTGTTTGCAGACCCATAATTTTTAAAATCAGGAGCTCCTGAAGTCTTGAAACTCTTGCTTTTGTGATTAAAGCTATCTGTTTATCTTTGCTACCAGACCACAGGTTTTCAGAGGGTAGGCGCAATGCCTTACTCATTTCTATATTCTCTTATTGCCCATGGTAAGAATTTAATAAATTCTTATCAGAATCATTAGGATCCATTCTCATCTCATCATTAAAACAGCTATTGTTTACGGCATTTATTCCATGCCAGGTATTTATTAAGTGATGAACTCATCTAACATGAATAATGGATAATAAAATTAAAGTTCTGACTAGATCCCTGGTTAAATGGACATAGAATTCCAAAGTGAGGGGTCAGGTTGCCATGTTGCTGACAACATTCTTTGAGTCTAACACGTATGTCCTTGCCCACTTTGAGGGTAAAAGGCATCAAGAGGTACCTATCCTGTCATCTCAAGGAGAGGAGAGAGTTATTACAGGATTCCTAGAGCTTATGTGGAGGTGCAGAATGTCCTAGAACAAGAACAAGGTTGACCCATTGTTTGGTGGTGGAGTTGGGTAATATTTTGATGTTGGGGTGAGACTGCATTCGCAGGATAGAAAACTATTTCCTATGGGTCAGATTGGCCACCTGAGGGAAGGAGATCCCCAGAAAAAGTATCTCAAGTCCTTTCTCATGGCCCCATAGGATTCCTTGGTAAGGCAGAGGGGCCTGAGCAACAAGCAACTGAAGGGCAGATGCTTAGATTTGGGGGAAGTGACTATCTGGAATATATCCATCGCGGGGGATCAGGAGAGTCATATGAGTAGGTAGGGGGCTTGAAGGAGCCCTGGGAGAGAAGCACTAGGTACATCTCATTCCACCTTCTAGTGAGCCTCTGACCAGAGCAACTGAAACCCAGTGATGCTGAAGGCCTGGGAGAGAGGTGTGGTGGAGGGGCAGAGAGGAGAAATCAAGCTACCCACCATACCTTCTTTCCCATTTCTTTATGGCTGAAACAAGGAGAGGGGAGAATTGCTGAATATTAGATGAAATTCAGAGTACTGGCTAATCTCTTGAATTAGACATTTCCATCACCATATTTAATTTTTATTTCGGTTCAAGTTAATGAGTTTGTGACTTAAAGTAATGGTAGGACAATCTATTACCTGAGACTGGCACAAAATCATGGGGGCTGACTGATGCTTTCATTCAGGGACTAGAGGATGATGATCACCTGCACAGAACTGAGATGAAAGGAATGGTGGAAGGAGAGAATGAGTTGCATTTTATTCTGGTTATACATATATCACCTGTATAATCCTCAGTTTCATCATTAAAGGTAGCAATTATGACCCTTGCGCAGATGAGCAAATTGAAGCATAAGGATGGGATGTAACTTGTCCTCTTGACATAGATGCTGAGTTAAAGAGGCACAATCTGAACTCAAGTCCTTTGTCTTCCAGAGCTCATGTGGTGAAACATGACACCACACACCTCTTTAGAGAGGAACTACCATAATTTTTTCTTCCTTCTCAACTGACTCCACTAAGATGAGGAGTAAGGACCATAATGTGTCTTACACGGAAGAAATATTGCTAGACAGGAAGACTGGCAGGATGGGAGGATGGAGAACAGCTGGCATATGCTTCTGAAGGGGTTCAGAACAGGTCTCTCTAGGGAGCACTACTCTGGTGTGATGCTTATTTTGAGCTGAAGACAATCAAATCCTAAAAGACCCAGGAAGAGCTTTATACCACCCTCTTAACTGCCTCTAAGAAGTCACATAGAGGGCCTGGTTTAGGAAAACAGCTAGCATCAGAGATAACTACAAAGAGTATGGACGACATGTGGTGAGATAGGTGGAAATTGGCAGGGCCTGTTTGTTCAACTTCCTTTCTGTTTCCCATTGTCTCTTCATGGCCCCACAAACATATGTTTGCTAAACATTTGCTCTTCCCATCTTTCTGTGAATGGTCTTCCTTCCCTTTGAAACCTCAGACCCCTACCCCCTTCATTTTAGTTCAGAGTGGCATGCACACCTCAACTGCCTGACTGTCATGGAGCCTCTCATACTCCCTGTATGTAATTAAATTTGTTTCTCTCCTATTAACTTATCTGACGTCAATTTAATTAATGGGCCAGCCAAACGAACCTACAAATGTAGAGAAAAAATTTCCTCCCCTATACTTCTAAACCAAAAGTTCTAAAATTATATTTGCCTTACTTTTGTGAACTACCATTACATTAGATGCTTGTGGGACAAGTCCATGGATATGCTCTTATGTATTTATCTCTAACCAGTCCTTCTAGATATGCATGATAAGCATCACTGGTCCTATTTTAGTATAATTGAGGAACTCATTGATTGGAGACTGTTTAAAGTCAGACAGCTGGTTAGCAGGACAGAACCTAGATGCAAATGTCCTACAGAATAGACCCCATTCAACACTCTGGTTTATGTATCTTTTCTACTGGCCACTTTTTGATATGGAGAGTCTGGACACACAAGTACTAAGTTTTAAATGCCAAACCAGTCCTCTGTTGACTTCTTCCTACAAACTTTGGGAAAGTTAATAACAAGAAGAGAAACTCCTTTTCCTTTAAGAATCTTTTAAAGGCTATCCATACAACACTTTTATCAAAATAACATGATATCCATCTGTCCCAGATTTCAGTCAGTTCAGGTACTACTTTTCCTCTTTTCTACCTATTTTGCAAAATAATTCTTTAAGCAAATCCTCAATTTATTAAGAAAAAAAAAAACAACTCTTATGAACACATTGCCTCCTTTCTACATGATCTAAATGCCCATAGGTCTCCAGGGTGGATTTGCATATTCTTCCCACCAGTAAACCCACTGGAAAAACAGAGAAAAGCAAAGAAATACACAAATAAAAACCACTTCTTTTTTTGTTTGTTTTTGTTTTGGACCTAGTAAGTATCTCTCTGTGGGACTAAACACAGAATAAAGATAAAACTGTCTTTGCGAACATCTGTATTTATTATTCAACATGCTCCAAGTTTGTAGGGAGATTGAGTGGGAACCTATCCATCTCAGTTTCTTTCTGCTTCTCTATTATTACTTCTTAGCAAGTGCCTATGACATTTAACTGTGAGAGCTTTGCAAGCTCTTAACACATAATCTACATAAATGTAGGCTCCCTAAAACTCACCAGGGTCCTGAAGCAACTTGAAAGCTGCTTTTAGAAAACACTAACTTATGTCAAATTCACTTGGATTTCTGAGTAGGATGAGTGACTGTTACACCATTTAAAAAAAAACAAAAAAACTTGTTTTGATTAACTTTATCCATTAACTTGGTGGGAAAAGTACAGGATTGAGATCCAAACCAAAGTCTAGAAACTGGATTCAAACCCCAGCTTCCGAGGAATGAATTCCAGGAATTTAGCAAATCACTCACACTTCTAAGCCTTTGTTGTCCTAGAACTACAATCAATAATATCCACTTCATTGGTCTCATAGTAATGAGGACACAATAAGTAAATATATGTGAAAGGTGCTTCAGAAACCATCAAGGAACACTTAAAGATTATGCTTCATTGTGGGTTTCAGTATTTGGCTATTTTCCTAAAATATGAGATCATTTCTTTTCCAGCGATGTACATGTCTTTTTCTCAAACATAACCAATTAGGATATGATTCTCACATAACCTGTAATAGTATGCATGCCAACATAAATTTAGCCTGAACCTAATCAAGAGGAAAGGAACTGACCAATTCAGAACTTGAGACACTTTGGAGGTGACTGATCAGGATGCTTCCTAAGGGTCACTGAAAGAAAACAAAACAAAACAACAACAACAAAACACACACACACACACACACACACACACACACACACACACCACACACACCAAAAATAGTCTGCAGAACTATTACTGATTAAAGGAAAAAAACATGTGACAACTAAAGGAAGGCAAAAGACTGACTTCCGGATGTAAAAAAAAAAGTTAGAAAAGAGCATTTTCGAACAATTTGGGAAAATTTCGAACACAAACTCTATATTAGATGTTACTGTATCAAATATAAATTTTGGGGGCTTTTCATGATTTGACTCGGAAGGAGAGAATGCCTAAGAGGTACATATTGAAGTATTTTTGGGTAAAATGTCATGAAAATTGCAACTTTCAAAATGCCCAGGAAAGGGACGCCTGGGTGGCTCAGTGGGTTAAGCTGCTGCCTTTGGCTCAGGTCATGATCCCAGAGTCCTGGGATCGAGTCCCACATCAGGCTCCTTGCCTGCTTTTCCCTCTGCCTCTGTCTACCACTCTGTCTGCCTGAGCTCGCACTTTCTCTCTCTCTCTCTCTCTCTAAAAAATAGATAAATAAATAAATATTAAGTTTAAAAAAAAAGAGCATTCTTTAAAAAAAATGCCCAGGAAAAACAAAACTATATTTTTATGTGGAAAGAGGGACACAAAAGTGGCAAAAGATTAACAATTGGCAAATGGAAAGAGATGAATATAAAAGTATTCATTGTACCAATTTTTCAACTTGTTGGAAAGTTTCAAGTTTCTTTTTTCTTTTAAGATTTTTATTTATTTGACAGAGAGAGAGAGATCACAATGAGGCAGAGAGACAGGCAGAGAGAGAGGGGAAGCAGGCTCCCTGCTGAGCAGAGAGCCTGATGCGGGGCTTGATCCCAAGACCCTGAGATCATGACCTGAATTGAAGGCAGAAGCTTAACCCACTGAGCCACCCAGGTGCCCCTAAGTTTCAAGTTTCTTAAAAGAAAAATTGAATGGGAGGTTCTATGCTTAAAAAATAAATAACAGGGGCACCTGGGTGGCTCAGTGGGTTAAGCCTCTGCCTTCAGCTAAGGTCATGATCCCAGAGTCCTGGGATCGAGCCTGGCATCAGTCTCTCTGCCCCACTGGGAGCCTGCTTCCTCCTCTCTCTCTCTCTGCCTGCCTCTCTGCCTACTTGTGATCTCTGTCTGTCAAATAAATAAATAAAATCTTAAATAAATAAATAAATAAATAAACAACAACAACAACAATAGAACTTCAAGAGAAAAATCTCTCCCTGATAAAGCAAGAGAGTTTTAGGAATACTCATTAGAGTATGGCTTATCTCCTTATAGTGAACCAGAATAGAAACCCAAGGTGAAATGGGAAACAATTTTTTGAAATTGTATTTCATCTATGCCAGGACTATGAAAGGACTAGCACACTGACAGAAACACAGTGTCGCATGGACCTGGTTTTGGATGGAGAGCATGAGATCATGGCTTAGCCACTTACAAATTATATAACCTCCCTACCCCACAGTCTTCTCAATTGAACATGGGGGTAATAGTTTGTCTCTCAAAGGGGTTTAATGAAGATGAATTGAGACAGTAGCTATAAAACACTTAGAAAAATTTCTGTTACATGATAAAATCTCCATGTGAGTTTACTACCACTGTCACTTCAACCATTACTATTATTGTTACTCTCCTCACCATCATAACCTTATACCTCGTCTTCTCTCTGATAGGAGAGTGTAGGGCCAGAGTGTTTCCCTATCCTTAATGCGATAAAGGGAATAACTCCAATGGTGGTTAACATTTCTTGGTCATCTACTATGTGCAAAGCATTGGACCAAACACTTTACTTTGAGGATGGAGAGAAATTTCGACCCAGGATGTATCATGCCCAGCATCTCCTTCATATTTACTTTGGATGATTTAGATGATGAGATTTGGGGCTTTTGAGCTGATGATATTTAGATGAAATTTTGCATTTCAATTTGATGTCATAATGGGTTGAGAATTTGGGAGATACTGTGATACGAATGAATATATTTTGCATGGGGGAATGGATGTGAATCTTCGGGACTAGAAGGCAGATTGTGGTTAGGCTGAAAAATACTGCCCTCCCACCCCACCCACCTCCCCCCAGAAGTATCTAGGTCCTAATCCCTGGAACCCATGGATGTTACCTTTTATGAAAAAAGAGGCTGTGTAGATGTGATTAAGTTAGGGATCCTGAGATGCAGGGATCATCCTGGATTATCTGGGTGAATCCTAAATGGAATCACAAATGTCTTTATCAGAAGAAGACAGAGGTGGAGTTGATATGGGAGAGAAGGCAATATAATATCAAGGCAGAGATCGGAGGGATGTGGCTACAAGTAATGTGGGCAGCCCTCAGAAGCTGGAAACAGCAAGAAAACAGATGCTCCCTCAGAGCCTCTGGAGGAAATGGGCCCAGCTGACAAAGTGATTTGGGTCCGTCAAAATGGCTTCAAACTTCCAGCTTCCAGAACTATAGAACAGATGTATGTTGCTTCAAACCACAAAGTTTGTGGTAATTTGTTATAGCAGCCACAGGAAACTAACTCCATAGTAAGTGGAGACTACAACACAGAGTTAGTTGTGGCTGACTTTCCATTGCACTGGATTAATGATTTTTGCTTCAACTAAAGACCTGGCTTAGCTCTGAGTTTTCTGGCCATCAAAGGAAGAAGACAAAAATGTCAAATTACAAAATTATTACTAATTAATATAGTGAAAGATGATTAGTAAGCAGAGAGAAACGTTTTCAAATTTCAGATTTTTTTAAAGATCTTGTGAAAGGGCTACCACATGGTATGGTGGACAAGATCTTTAACATTTCACTGATGATGTATGTATAACCTGATTTGGCTTTGGGCATCACGTAAGTCATTGCTCTGTGAAAGACTTCCTAAGCCACAGAAGGCTAACTTATCATATAAGAATGATGTTTACTAAAGATACATGATAAAATGGGGGTGATTAGCATCTCCTTTGTAGTGTGGGGGTCCACAGGGTTTATCATGCAAGCAGTCACCTCTGACAGTGAAAAGCAGTGCTGGTAACAAACATGCTGGGACAACATGCTCAAACAGGAATTGTCCCAGACAAAATGAGACACTCGGTTATCTTGCTTACAGGCAATATCCTTAAAAGTTAGAAGAGAGGGGCACCTGGGTGGCTCAGTGGATTAAATCCTCTGCCTTCGGCTCGGGTCATGATCCCAGGGTCCTGGGATCGAGTTCCCCATCGGGCTCTCTGCTCAGCAGGGAGCCTGCTTCCTCCTGTCTTTGCCTGCCTCTCTGCCTACTTGTGATCTCTGTCAAATGAATAAATAAAATCTTAAAAAAAAAATGTTAGAAGAGAGCCTAGTCAAATCTGTCTTTTTAAAAGAATAAGTCAATCCTTGACTGAGACTAAAACAGACTTTCTGTTCAAACTTCAGATTCTTCCTAGACAGCCACATTGTCTTCTGTGAACTATTAACTTATTACATTTACAAATAATATTATAAAATAGATATAATGTTTTATAAGTGAAAAAGACTGCCTAGAACTCAAAGGTCTAGCAAATCAAATATTTTATTCTTCTAGGTAATTTTTTTTTTACTTTATTTAAGCTTTATTTAAACATATGATGTAACCCCACCACCCTCACCCAACCCCTCTTCCCCCCACCCCCCTCAGTTTGTTTTATGACATTAAGAGTCTCTTTTGGTTTTTCTCCCTCCCGATCCCATCTTCTTTCATTTTTACTTTTCCTACCACCTTAACTCCCACCCCCGTTGCATCTCCACTTCCTCATATCAGGAAGATCATGTGGTAGTTGTCTTTCTCCAGTTGACTTATTTCGCTAAGCATAATACGCTCTAGTTCCATCCATGTTGTCGCAAATAGTAAGATTTCATTTCTTTTGATGGCTGCATAGTATTCCATCGTATACATATACCACGTCTTCTTTATCCATTCATCTGTTGGTGGACATCTAGGTTCTTTCCATAACTTGGCTATTGTGGACATTGCTGCTATAAACATTCGGGTACACGTGCCCCTTTGGATCACTACGTTTGTATCTTTAGGATAGATACCCAGTAGTGCAATTGCTGGGTCATAAGGTAGCTCTATTTTCAATTTTTTGAGGAACCTCCATGCTGTTTTCCAGAGTGGTTGCACCAGCTTGCATTCCCACCAACAGTGTAGGAGGGTTCCCCTTTCTCCGCATCCTCGCCAGCATCTGTCATTTCCTGACTTGTTCATTTTAGCCATTCTGACTGGTGTGAGGTGGTATCTCATTGTGGTTTTGATTTGTATTTCCCTGATGCTCAGTGATATGGAGCACTTTTTCATGTGTCTGTTGGCCATCTGGATGTCTTCTTTGCAGAAATGTCTGTTCATGTCCTCTGCCCATTTCTTGATTGGATTATTTGTTCTTTGGGTGTTGAGTTTGCTAAGCTCTTTGTAGATTTTAGATACTAGCCCTTTATCTGATATGTCGTTTGCAAATATCTTTTCCCACTCTGTCAGTTGTCTTTTGGTTTTGTTGACTGTTTCCTTTGCTGTGCAAAAGCTTTTGATCTTGATGAAGTCCCAATAGTTCATTTTTTCCCTTGCTTCCCTTGCCTTTGGCGTTGTTCCTAGGAAGAAGTTGCTGCGGCTGAGGTCAAAGAGGTTGCTGCCTGTGTTCTCCTCAAGGATTTTGATGGATTCCTTTCTCACGTTGAGATCCTTCATCCATTTTGAGTCTATTTTCGTGTGTGGTGTAAGGAAATGGTCCAATTTCATTTTTCTGCATGTGGCTGTCCAATTTTCCCAACACCATTTGTTGAAGAGGCTATC
>ML099869.1:0-59288 GCA_003697995.1 Taxidea taxus jeffersonii | reverse complement strand
ACTATTATTGTATTCTTGTCAATGTGTTTCTTTGATTTTGTTATTAATTGTTTTATATAGTTGGCTGCTCCCATGTTAGGGGCATAGATATTTAAAATTGTTAGATCTTCTTGTTGGACAGACCCTTTGAGTATGATGAAGTGTCCTTCCTCATCTCTTATTATAGTCTTTGGCTTAAAATCTAATTGATCTGATATAAGGATTGCCACCCCAGCTTTCTTCTGATGTCCATGAGCATGGTAAATTGTTTTCCACCCCCTCACTTTCAATCTGGAGGTGTCTTCAGGTCTAAGATGAGTTTCTTGTAGGCAGCATATGGATGGGTTTTGTTTTTTTATCCATTCTGAAACCCTGTGTCTTTTGATTGGGGCATTTAGCCCATTTACATTCAGGGTAACTATTGAGAGATATGAGTTTAGTGCCATTGTATTGCCTGTATGGTGATTGTTACTGTATAATGTCTCTGTTCCTTTCTGGTAATACTTTTAGGGTCTCTCTTTGCTTAGAGGACCCCTTTCAATATTTCCTGTAGAGCTGGTTTGGTGTTTACAAACTCTTTCAGTTTTTGTTTGTCCTGGAAGCTTTTAATCTCTCCTTCTATTTTCAATGATAACCTGGATAAAGTATTCTTGGCTGCATGTTTTTCTCGTTTAGTGCTCTGAATATATCATGCCAGTTCTTTCTGGCCTGCCAGGTCTCTGTGGATAAGTCTCCTGCCAATCTAATATTTTTACCATTGTACGTTACAGACTTCTTGTCCCGTGCTGCTTTCAGGATTTTCTCTTTGTCGCTAAGACTTGTAAATTTTACTATTAGATGGCGGGGTGTGGGTCGATTCCTATTGAGTTTGAGAGGTATTCTCTGGGCTTCCTGGATTTTGATGCTTGTTCCCCTTGCTATATTAGGGAAATTCTCTACAATAATCCTCTCCAGTATACCTGCTGCTCCTATTTCTCTTTCTTCTTCTTCTGGAATCCAAATTATTCTAATGTTGTTTCGTCTTATGGCATCACTTATCTCTCAATTCTCCCCTCCTGGTCCAGTAGTTGATTGTCTCTCTTTTGGTCTGCTTCATTATTCCCTGCCATTTGGTCTTCTATATCACTAATTCTGTCTTCTGCCTCATTTATCCTAGCAGTAAGAGCCTCCATTTTTGATTGCACCTCATTAATAGCTTTTTTTATTTCAACTTGATTAGACTTTAGTTCTTTTATTTCTCCAGAAAGGGTTTTTATTTCTCCTGACAGGGTTTCTCTAATATCTTCCATGCCTTTTTCGAGCCCGGCTAGAACCTTGAGAATCGTCATCCTGAATTCCAGATCTGACATATTACCAATGTCTGTATTGATTAGGTCCCTAGCCTTCGGTCCTGTCTCCTGCTCTTTTTTTTGTGGTGAGTTTTTCCGCCTTGTCATTTTGTCCAGATAAGAATCCGCTGTTCTCCTTGTTAAGTGAACTTGGTCTTGGCTGTATTTCTTTGATCTTCTGGGGGAGGGGCCTGTTGTAGTGATTCTCAGGTGTCTTTGCCCCAGGCGGAGTTGCACCGCCCTTACCAGGGGCCGGGCTAAGTAATCCTCTCAGGTTTGCTTTCAGGAGCTTTTGTTCCCTGAACGCGCTTTCTGTAGAGTTCTGGAGGACGGGGATGACAATGGCGGCCTCCCAATCTCCGGTTCAGAGGAGCCGAGAGCTAGGGGCCCCAGTCTTCAGTGCGCCTTCAGAGAAAAGCGTTTAATCCCTCCAGTCTCCCTAGCCCACGTTTGCGCCGGAGAGTGCGCGCGCGCGTCCGCCCGCAGACACCGGGTGCTTGCAGACACCGCTGGCCCACCGACACTGCGCGCACTCCCAGACCGCGCGCACCCGCAGACCACGTGCGCCCGCAGACCGCGCTCAGAGAAAATCGTGCCTAAGCAGTCCCGTCTCACTGGCTTCTGGGAGTGCTCCGAGCTCACCCAGCCTGTGACCAAGCGTCTCTGTCTCTTGCAAAGTCCCACCTGGAGTCTCCGGACCCCGTAGATCCCTGAGCTCTCCCGGGTCGGAGTCTCCCCGGATCTTGTGGGGACCCCTCGCACAGAGCACCGGCCAGTGCCACAGAGCACCGATCCGTGTCACAGACCACTAGGAAATCTCGGCTCTGTCTCTGCAGCCGACTTCCCCGCTCTAATACCTGTGAGCTCTGCGACACTCAGACACCCCCGATCCTTCTGTGACCCCGTGGGACCTGAGTCCACGCTGTCCCCACGAGGTCTTCACCCCAGTTTAGCCTCTGGAGCGATGTCCCTCCGTGGAGCCGACTTTTAAAAGTTCTGATTTTGTGCTCCGCCGCTTGCCGGGAGCCGGCCCCTCCCCCTGGGGTCTATCTTCCCGTCGCGTTGGATTCACTTCTCCGCTGGTCCTACCTTTCAGAAAGTGGTCGATTTTCTGTTCCTAGAATTGTTGTTTTTCTTCTCTTCGATCTCCTGTTGGATTTGTAGGTGTTCGGAATGGTTTGATAGGCTATCTAGCTGATCTCCTGCTGGCTGATGTCATCTCAGCCTCCTACTTCTCCGCCATCTTGACTCCTCCCCCTCTTCTAGGTAATTTTTAATTGCCATTTTAGCATAGGTGACAATTTTGTTCCTTTTTTAAGATTCTAAATTGTCATGATCCTCATTTTAATACCAGCCCCATGTGCCAGTGAATGGAGTTATATATTAAATCTATCCAAACATTATCCTTTGGCTAGATATTTTTATTTTCTCCCAATTTATCATAAAAAATGTGGAATTAAAATAAATGTTTCTAGTTCATAGATTTTCCCTTTTGTATCACTTCCTTTTTTTTTTTAAAGATTTTATTTATTTATTTGATAGAGAGAGACACAGTGAGAGAGGGAACACAAGTAAAAGCAAGAGGAGTGGGAGAGTGAGAAGCAGGCTTCCCGCTGAGCAGGGAGCCCATGTGGGGCTCCATCCCTGGACTCTGGGATCATGACTCGGGCCAAAGGCAGAGGCTTTAACCCACTGAGCCACCCAGGCGCCTCTTGGATCATTTCCTTAAGATAAATTCCTAGAGGTGGAATTGCTAGATCAAGCTTCTCATCTGAATTCTGTTCATTGTCTATGTCACTGAAAGGGCCAATTGCATAAAACGATGGGCAAGTCTTTAAATGGCCAAGAGTTGGTTGCATCTGTCCATTTTGTATTTAATTGGTGTCCATAACATCAAAACCAAAATATGTAGAGTTATTCCACCGGGTAAGAAGAGCTTGAAGAGTCTGAATCACCCTTTTAGTCATTGTGGATCTTAGTCACAGCAGCATCTGATAGGACCACTGGCTCAGTCCATTTGCTCCCTGGGAAGACAAGAGTAGATCAAAGAAGTAGACTGCTATATTTGGTCCAAAATTTGTATTTTAAAGAACCTTTTATTTACAGCCCCTATAACGTTTTCTTGGCAATAGTCCACAATTTTTCCTAGGAGAAGTCATCAGGGGAAACAATGTCCTTGCATGGTTTTTGGTTTTGTTTTCCAATAAAAACATAATGGCAAAGATGTATGGATAAGATTGTTCCTCCATTGGGGCACTGTTTGCTATAACAGAAAATTTTTTAAAAAGAATGAATTTTCAAAAATAACTAGAAATACTTTAAAAATCCATCACAAAAAATTGCTTAAAAATAGTACATCAATAACAAAGAAGCAATCTACATATCCTAACTTAAAAAAAGATGTCAAAGATAGAGTAGGTGAAAACTGTACATTTTCATCCATGTAAAACAAAATAGATTTACACACACACATACACACAACAAACATGTATAATTAAAAGTTATAGGAGAACAATAAAAAATGATAGTCTTATCCTCTAGGGATGGTACTGGAGCTGAACAAGTGGAAAAGACTTTTTACTTTTTATCTTATACTTTTTTCTACTATTGTCAGTATTTTTGTCATGAGCGTGATCATAATAACTAGGTAATAAAGGGATTGGCCACTAATCATTGACAGATAACCTCTTCTCTGTCAGGAGTTACAGGGATTATAAAAATATGTGTTTCTTCCAACCAGCCGAGTTACCATGGGCAGTCTTTTAAACTTTCCAAATATCAGCATAGTGTAAAGGAAACATAGGCCTGAAGTTAGATAGAACCAGGTTTAACTTTAGGATACCAGCTGGGGGATCTTGGGCAAGAGAACTAACTGATCAGTTTCCCCAACTATAAATAAAAAGACCCACCTATTTCATGGGTTTCTGATAATGCCTGGTTCTGATAGTGTCCAACTCATAGCAGATGCTTGACCAATACTATTGACTCTGAATACAAAGGGATGAGAATCCAGTTCAGCTTTCCCAAGGGTCCTGTGGAATACCAGGTATCTGAGAGTTCTAGCAAGTGAAAATTCTACAGTCCCCTGAGTCTGAGAGATACCCTCTCTGAGAGTCACAATGGGTATCAGCCTGTGAAAGGTTCTGAGAAGTTACAGCAATGTAACCTGTTAACTCAGAATTTGCCAACATACTTGGTCCCCCTGCCAAAGGCCTCCCCACACCCCATTACTTTTATAGCGTAAACACTCACAAGTTATTGGCCTAATTCAGATCTAATTAAACAACATCTAATTCTACTCAACTGCTATTACTAATATACTATCACTTTACCTGAATATTTGGAGGGGTATATAGTGACAAGTTTTGCAAATGAAAATTCCATTTGCATTTGATCCCTCTCAGGCTGTATAATATTACTACAGAGAAAGAGTCAATGATGACTAATGTCTATTATAGGCAGAGATGAAGAAATGAATAATCCATAATTATCACTAGGATGGTTTTATTCAATTAAAGAAGTGGCCCTTGATTAAAACTATTCATGCCCTTAAGTAAATGAAAATGAATGGATTATTTTTACCTTTGAATTATATACTGTCCTATTTCCTTATCCTCAGGCACCAACTTCATTTTTGATAAGGTCATTTAATAACATGATCCTTAAAGACCTTGAAAACCTTATAAAGTGGTCAAAGAAAGGGCTCTAGAGTTAGACATGCCTAAGTTTGCCTACTTTGTCATTCAACCACTTACTAGTTATAAATTAATGCTAGTAACTTACTACTTACTAGTTTTTAGGCCATGTTACTTAACACTGGACCTCAATTTTTTTTCACCTATAAAATGAGCACGATAATACTTAATTTCATGTGCTATGGTAGATTGTTTCAAAAAACAGTCTTCATTATTCCCCATCCTGTCTTATTCATATCCTTTTGCAAGGTAACCTTAAATTCCTCCTCTCAGGAAGTAGAGTCTAGGGGTGCCTCAGTGGCTCAGTTGGTCAAGCCGCTGACCCTTGATTTTGGCTCAGGTTATGATCTCAGGGTGTTGAGATCAAGGCTCATGTTGGGCTCTGTACTCAGTGTAGAGTCTGCTTGAGGTTCTCTCTCTGCCTTTCCCCTTCTCCCCACTCACACACATTCCTCCTCTCTCTCTCTCTCTCTCAATATAATAAAATAGGATAAGATAAGACCATAGAAGATAAGATAAAAAAGAAGGGGAGTCTATTTCTCCACTCCTTGAACTAGGCTGGCCTTGAAATTTCCTCTGGCCACAGATGAGGCAGAAGTGACCTTATGCCAGTCCCAAGCCTGTGCCTCTCCAAGAGGCCACACGTGCTCTTGCTTCTGCTCTTGGAATCCTTTACCACTTCAAGCCACCCTGTGAACTATCCTTGCCTGGCCTGCTGGATGATAAGCAATCAGATAAAGGAGAGGAGGGGCAGTCGTCCTAGCCTGTCACTCTAGCTTATACCTGGCCACGCTTCCAGCCCATGAGAAAGGCCAGCATAGATCATCAGAGTCAACTCTCTGATCTGCAGCTGGCCACAGACCCATAAGTGAGCCCAGCCAAGACCAGAAAAACCATCCAGCTACCCATGAATTTGTGAGCAACACAAATGACACTGAGTTTGAGGGTGCTTGTTAGCTAAGAGTCAGCTGATACACGTGACTATTTTAGCAATTAAGAAAGTTAATGTATCTATGTGTCTTATTGTGACAACTGATTGCTATTTTTTACTGTATATATACTGACAACTAATAGAAGAGCATGTTTCTCAGTAAAAGTATCCTAGGGACATTTTTCAGGAATGTTATAATTGCTCAAAGCTAAAGAACATCAGCAGTTATGTTATCAATAGAAACCAAATTATGTGATTATATTTGCTGACCCTGATAGTCAATCATATTCCAATTTGTTATGATAACCTGCAAGTAGCCCAGAAAAACTGATACACAGATGGAAGATACCCTTTCCATTCCTAGGTCAAAAGTGAATAATACGTTTTCATATGGTTGGTTCACATATTGCTAGTGCCGGGCCCAGTGACCAGCACAGACTCAGTGCTCTATCAGTATAGCCCTGTGGTTAGGAGCAAGGGCTCAGTTGAAATCCCAGTTCCTTCCATAACTTTGCCTTGCCTCCGTTTCCCCATCTGCAAATGAGGATAACAAGTATTTACTGCTTCTATTTGCAGGAAGGAGGAAGTGATATTCTTTAGGTGGAGTACCTACATGGCACATAGTTGGTACACAATAAATGTTAGTTATTTCTCTTTGTGGAGGGATTTTTTAAAATAATTTTTTAATTTTTTTATAAACATATAATGTATTATTAGCCCCAGGGGTACAGGTCTGTGAAGGATTTTTGTTTTAACATAGTCCTGAACCCAGAGCCTGTTTGGAGGTTCTGAGCATATGTGAGTAGCCATCCTAGTATTTGCTGGATCTCTCAGGCTCTCGGAAGCTATCTATCCCGCAAACACCAAGGCAAACATCAAAGAGACAACTACAAAGAAAGCGAAGTTTCTAGAGATGCAGTGAAGAATTGCAATGTCATATCTTAGCAATTGTGATGAAACAGAATTGAAATAAATAATGTTTTATTAATTCAGGAGCTGTAGTCTTCACGTAGACACTCTGAGGTTCTCACCTGTTGTTTGGTCTGCAGAAGTTTTCCATGGAATGGAACACAATCTCCAAAACATAGTGCTGAAGGGCAGAACCCGGAAGCTCTACCTCTTCTAATTTCATTTTGGCTATTAACCCATTAGGGAGTCTGCCTAGACCTGGGACCTGAAAGACACTCTCACCGGATAATCCAGACCTGAGTCTGACCCTGGACCCTGGTTTCAAGTGAAAGGTGAACAGACCATTAATTGACACTCATATTATCTTTCCTTCTAGAACTTCAGGTTTTCCCTTCCAGACTGCTGTTTTATCAAAGAAAGTAGAATTGCTGCCCCTCCAATCTGTTAGCAGAAACTAAGTGGTGTACAAATCAGCCCAATCTTCACGTAATATACCCTCGATTTCAGATTTAGATTCTTTATTCCGTGAAGTTCTCTCATGTTCAGTTTCAAATTTCATCTTCTCAGGGACCACCTGGGGATCATGGAACATACAAATGTCCTCATTTATTTCATCCTGTGATATGTATTTTTCAAAAAACAAACAAAAACTCAAGTCCTCCCTAAAGAAGAAGACAGAATGGAAAAACAAACCAGTGTTTGTAGAACAATAAAGTCATACAAAGAACTTGCCAGGATACAGTTGATGGCAATTATTCTAACAGAAGGATCATCAGACAGGCTTCCTCCTATTTGCCTAATTATGCCAGTGGATGGAAGACACAACCCTTTTCAGATCAATGCATTGTATCTATTCTAGAAATGTTCTTGCCTCTTTCTGTTCTCCACCTATGCCCTTTATCTTTCCAGTTAAACATTGGCTTCTCTCAAAGGTAAATAAATAAATAAGTCTTCTTTTCATAGTTAGGAAAAAAAAAAACACAAAACAAAACATTAAAAAAAAAAAAAAGGAAATCAGAACTGAGATCTATGGTTTTCTCTTTTCCATACTGTGTGGTTCACTGAAATTCTACAGGGAAATGTGTAGCCCTGAGTTGGATTGATTTTCCTTTGGGAATCACCCGGAAAAATTAACAGCCACCCAGGGACTGAGCTCTTGTCAACAACAAACCAAATAAAACTTTCCAAACTCATTTAATTGTGTGCAGGATGCAGGAAGGCTTCCCTTATCTCCTTCCTCAGACATCATATGCCAGTTTAAATAAAACTGAATTGGTATTTTCCATCCTAGCATTTACTCCATCTCAGTGAACCAACCAGCCAGGTTAAGATAAGTTAAAAAAAAAAAAAAAGGTAAGAATCAGTCCAGGTGAAGCTAAGAAAGTCAAACAGAAAAGAGACAGCCATTCCCAGAAAAAGATAATATAAAATCCCCTCCTGTCTCCTCTAAATTCCTGCACAATTAAAGAAAAAAAAAGGCCATCATATATTGACATGCAGTCACAAATTTCATTTCCTGCAGCATGGTTTCAGGAATTGTGAGTAAATTGCAATTGTATTAACCAGTTCTTATACATGTTTGGCTCAAAAAATGTTTGGTCAGGAGAGAATGGATTATTTTTACCCAACCTGTTGCTTTTTGCTTTGCACAGAGTCTCAGAATGTGATAACAGAAGAGGCAATGAGGCTGGACTGGTCTCCCTGATTCCGATTTAGTAACACTTGGTCTGAGCCTAAACACACAGCCCCTTCACCCCTGCCACTAGCATTCTTTTTCTGCTTCTCTCTTTCCACTTCAGCAATTCCTCAAGTCACAGATGGAAGGGCTGGGTAGAGCAGAGCCACTATGTGGTAGCCCTCTGGACCCTATGAGTGTCTCAGCTGTGAGCATCTCTGGAGCTCCCATAGGGCCAGCGACAGAGGACGTGTTCAGGACATGTTTGCTCAACGAAGGGACAGACAGAAGCTTCTCAAGAACCTAAAGCCCCTGACACAGGAGGTTGGGCTGGGGGAGACTGGAGTCCTGGGGATGAGCCACCTTCCCCTTCCCAGTGCAGACTTTTCCTCTTATCTGCATGGCAGTCCATGTGGAACTAGAAGAGGAAAGAAAGAGCCACTAATATGCAATCAGGTTCAGAATAAAAACAGAGCTTCTCACACTGGGGACATGGAGAAGACAGCAACAAGTTCATGAAACCTGACATCTAGCAAGATAAATGAGGGTGACACCTGTACTCCCCACAAACCACACCAGAGATGACCCTGGTCACAAGGAAGTCAGGTTCTGGGAGGGCTCGCTATTGTTGACCACGTAGGGACAGATCCTAGTGTCCCAGTCGTACCGTCTCCGGACCTGTGAGTTTCAGAAGCATGTAGCCAAAACATGAAGGTGAAATATTTGGGGTGTGAATGGCAGAAAGAGACTGACTACTCTGTACTAAGCAGATTTTTCACTTTAAATGTGCAGCATTTCCCTCTTTGTGTCTACTCTGTCGCAGCTCTAGAAGGTAAGCCATCATCATCAAGCCGTCTGAGAACTCTCTTTAGCTACGGACCCAGAGTTCTGTGCAGCTGCAGAAACAGCTGGCACTCCTCCAATGCCAGAGAAACTGAGGCCTTGGTCATGTGACACGCTGATTCTTCTGCTATCCACACTTCAGATTCTCGTCATTTGGGGGAGCCAGCCAACCAACAATTATACAGGCATGCCCTATTTTATTGTAGTTCATTTTGTCCTACTTCACAGATAATGCTCTTTTTTTTTTTCTTTATACATATTGCAAGTTTGTGGCCATCCTGAGTCAAGAAAATATATCAGTGACATTTTTCCAATGGCATTTGCCATTTTGGGAACCCTCAATATTTCAAACTTTCTTGTTATCATTCTATTTGTTATGGTGAACTGTGATCAGTGATTACAGCTCTCTGAAAGCTCCAATGATGGTTAGCATTGTTTTTTTTAGCAATACAGTCTTTTAAATTAAGACATAGGCATTGTTTTGTAGACACAATGCTCCTGCACACTTAATAGACTACACTACAGTGTAAACGTAACTTTTCTATGCACTGGGACACCAAAAAAGTCATCCGCCTCGCTTTATTGCCTTGGTCTGGCATTGAATCCACAACATCACAGAGGTATGCCATTCTTGCCCTGCGAGAGCCAGAGCTAGGAGAGAGTCCTAGAAAATTGTACTCCAGGCAGGGATTGTGTGGGAGGGATGGGAGCAGTCATTATCCTCCACTGGTGCTGACAGACACTCCCCCACTAAGCTGAACTTCTCCCCATCCCCCACAGAGGCGCAGCAAGTACTATCTTTTCTCCCTGTTCTCCGCAGGTGAGTGCTTTACTCCTTATCTGCTGACCAGAGAAGGACAGATGCCCAGGAGTCTGGAAAGGGCTGTGGACAGATTTTTGAGGCATCATCCCTTTTCTATTAACCTGTGATTGTAAAACTCCCATGTTATGTCTCCCCAAGTGCACTCAGGGTACCTGAGCCTCTTTGTGAGATGACTGAGATGAAAGCTTCAAGGAGGTGTCTTTGTAGTGTCAACAAAAAGAATGATCGGACAGAAATCTCTCCAGAGGCCACTTGTGGAGCGGATCCTTGTTCAGTGGCTCTGTTCAGTGGCCATCTGAGATAAAGCTGTGGGAGGAGAAGGAACCAAAGCTAACTCTTGAGTCTTCAAGCCCTGGATTCTCACCCACTTCCATCTGCCTCCTAGGTTCTGGGTCATTTTCACTGCTCATTATCACAAGCACCAGAGAGAAGGCAAAGGAAATGAAGGGAGATGAAATTCAAATGAATCGATCCTGCCACTTGGGAATAGCTTAGCTCGCAAGATATACGAGGGGGAGGAGGGTTTCAAATCCTCTGTGCTATTCTGGTCCTTGGTGCTGCCAGGCAATATCGAGTGGGCTGTATGGAAATGATTTGTGGGATGAAAGAAGAAAGGGGCGGGAGGAAGCTGCCTCCATCAGTAGCTTCTTCAAATAAGAGGGAAAGGAATTATATGCTCAGTGGCAGCCTGCCACCCAGAGTAGCCCAAATTTTATTAAACAAATTCATGTTTGGAAGCATCTTATCCCCTCAGAACTGGAGGAAACGGGATGCTGAGACCATATTTAGAGCAATTATAATGCTGAGGACGCACTGATTGTCATAGCAGCAAAAAGAAAATGAGAAGGTATTCTTGAAAGATGATGCCAAGGACAGCAAAGGCAGAAACAAGCAAGGACTGTATCAAAACATTAATGGATACTGAAAGGGAAGAAAAACATAGTAAGACGGTTAAACCCACTCTCCCCAGCACAGAGAGGATGGCAGGAAGAGGATGGAACTCTGTTGCAGAAGGCCATGCCCTCCTCTCTAAGCTTCGGGAATAGGAAGGAGCAGGACTGTGGTTACCAATGCCCTGTCCTGCTCAGTGGTGGGCACAGGGAGGTGCCACCCTGATGTTCCCTTAATGGAGGGCTTGTCCTAGCTGCTGAGAGTGCGGGTGGCAGAGAACTCCCCGTTGTAAGCCCCTTGGGGGCTCATCTCTGTGGCAGAGGGTCACTCTGCCCTCCAGGGACAGCCCATGTCTAGTGACTGAGCAATGTAGGAGGACAAAGGCCTGGCCTTCTCAGCTCTATCTGGGGCAGCTCTGAAGGGCCATTCTAGACTCAGGGCTGCCTGAGGGGTTGGCTGAGGTTGCTGTTGGGTGAATATCCCTCAGTTTCTCCCTCTAGTCCATCCCATCCCATTCACAAATGTGGATCTTCAGGGTACTTCTTAAGGAACTCTCCTATAAGAATCCTCCCTCCAGAAACTTCTACCTGTGAAGCTCAATGTGTAATGGTCACTCATCCTACCTGGCACGGAGAGCTGATCGCTTCTCTGAGCTTAAGAGTTACTCTTATGTATGAGATTGGGATGTACAGGAAGAGAAGCCATGAAACACTCAAAGAAGAGACCCAGGTTGAGGCAGGGGATGTTAGAGAGAACAAGACTATGAATGAGCCAATGGGAGTAGAATAAAGAAACTGGGCTTTGGATTCAATGTTTAAAGAAGCAGTTTTGAATTAACCATACAAAATATTGGGCACCAAGGAGTCACAACAACACTACTTAAGAAATGTGTATGGCATATCCATACCAGGGGAGCCCTGGGGAGAGAACAGGGAAGGGGACAGCCTGAGATTACCTGAGCAAGGCAAGAGGCAGAGACTGCATGAATGAATCCTATACCATAGTTGAGTCCATTAAAGGGGAATTTACCTTTTTTTTTCTCCGAAGCCTAAGAACATGGTATCTTTTATTTGGGAGAATTATTGACAGTACAATCTCAGAGCATGCTTGCCACCAGACAAGATCATAACAGAGAGTCTGAACTAAATGACTGATAGATCTGAACACACTTTCCCACTGAATGACTCAGATGGAGTCTTTGGACACTCCATCTGAGAGAAATAAAGCAGGAAACAGCTCAGTGAGTAGAGATTCATGAAACCAAGGTCTTCCCGAATTGTCTCATAAGAATTTTTCACCACTTGAACTGCCTGAGTAAATTAAGATACAGCCAAAAAAAAATTAACTTTTTAAAAAGATTTTATTTATTTATTTGACAGAGAGATAGAGAGAGAGCACAAGTAAGCAGAGTATCAGGCAGAGGGAGAGAGAGAAGCGGGCTCTCTGCTAAGCAGGGAGCCCAACGTGAGGCTCAATCCCAGGATCCTGAAATCATGACCTGAGCCAAAGGCAGCCGCTTAACCAAATGAGCCACCCAGGTGCCCCAATACGTAACTATTTTTTAAAAACATGGTGGATATACACATACATGCACACGCACACGTGCACACACATAGAGTCAATGTGTCTGAATATATATATTTTTAAAGCCAGTGATAGAACAGTGTGTGTGGTGGTGTAATTCCTTTTGAATCACCAAATCCTTTTATGGCATCAGGTACTACATCTGGCAATTTCAGAATTACTAGTTCACTTAACAGGCATAACACTTTTTGAGGAATGTACAATTATTGTCCCCATTTGCCAGGCGAAGAAGTTGAAAAACAGCGAACATAATTCATTTGCCCAAGGTCACAAAGTTGGTAGGATAAAACTAGGATTTGAACCAAAATCTATATTAACCACTATGTTGGGCTTTCTCTCATTTATCAGACCTGCATAAATAAAGAGTTTAGGGGTCAATTAGGGGTTAGTTAAAAAAAAAAATCTCTCTCTCTCTCACCTAACTGAAGCTGGACCTTGCCAAGAGGAAGTATAATGATACCATCTGTATGGGTTCATCATGGGCTTTCTGGAGATGTGGCTGCCTTACCAGGGCTTCACAAAATTTTCAGGGCTCCTTCTTCTGGAAAGTGGTAGCACTGTACTTCTCCACCCTCCACAGGTTAGCTGTGACCATGTGATCACTTTGACTAGTAAATTCTGAGCAGAACTTAGATGAGTCTTCAGGCCTCCCTGCCTCCTATTTCTGTCTTCCGGAGCCAGTGCAAACCCCCCTCCCTGGCCCATGCTAGACACATGGTGTGGATGAGAAATAAACTTCTGTATTCTTACCTGACTGAGATATGGGTTACTTATAGCTGCTTATCTTCCTTCCACAGAGAAAGAAACTAAGGCTCAGAGAAGTCTCAGGCCTCATGCACAGTCACATACCAGGAAGATGGGAAGCACTTTGACAAGCAGAGAGTGAGAGCCAGTATTATTTCAGAAAGGAAGACCAATGTTAGCAAAGTCAAGAAGGTAAAAAAGTATATTTGAACAACTGCAAGTATTCCTTTTTTTTTTTTTTTTTTTTTTAATGGAGAGAGATTCTGACTGGAGGAAAAGTAAAAGTCAGAGCTCTGATTATCACTTGAATAATGAGTTCATTTCTAACTTATTAGCCAGCCCAGTTCCTGATACTGCATGGTCCTTTCCATGCCACATGGACTGAGATTCTGACTTGATTTCCTGGGAACCAGCTGGACCGACCAGTTCCATGCTATCAGCTTTCATCTTTGGTTCCTCTATTGCTATCAGAAAATGCAAAGCCTTCATAGAGAGAGTTGGAACTTTCCTGACTTTGTTTTTCTTTTTTTTTTTAGCAGACATGTTTTTTTTTTTTTCTTTTGGAAAGATTTTATTTATTTATTCGTTAGAGAGAGAGAGAGTGAGTGAGCACAGGCAGACAGAGTGGTAGGCAGAGGCAGAGGGAGAAGCAGGCTCCCTGCCGAGCAAGGAGCCTGATGTGGGACTCGATCCCAGGACGTTGGGATCATAACTTGAGCCAAAGGCAGCCGCTTAACCAACTGAGCCACCCAGGTGTCCTGACTTTGTTTTTAAGTGGGGGAAGCTTCCAGGGGAATTGTTCATCTAGCCGTGGTCCTGCCTGAATAACGAGCAAACCATCTGAACTGGCTGATACACTAGCAGAAACTAGACAAGGCCACTGTGGACAATTCAGCCAGAAGGATCGAGGAAATACTGAGAGGGACAAGCCCTGAGGACTGAGGGTCGGCTTCTGTCAGACATCAGCATGTCTTACACTCAGGAAAGAGCCCAAAGAGCAGGAGCCATGGTTTGAATTCAGAAGAGGTTTATTCACAAGAAATTCGGCCACAGGCGTCTCACGAAAATCCAGCAGCTCTGCACAGAGAAGCAGAGGGATACAACAGGGAAATGTGGAGAGGCTGCTCTCTTGAGCCAGAAGAACAGATAACTTCTGGGCTTGACAGGCAGACTAGTGGAAGTTGTCTGCTCTGAGTAGGCAGTATTTCAGGGATGGAATCTGGGATTAGTTTGACTGCTGAGTTGCAGTCACTCATGTGTCCACACTGTCACTGCCCTTCCGTGTTGGATCAGGCCCTCGAAAACTGCTGAGCTTTCATTCCTCACCTGCATCCTACAGTCTCTGGCGGGGCCCTGCCATGAACCTCTCTGCTCCTGGGAGATCCAGCTCCATGCATATCCTTTCCAAACCCTTCTTCGTTTCTCTAGACCTTGCTAGAGCTTCTGCTTAGTCTAAACTGGTGGGCCCCAAGGAACTCTAATACCGCAACTGAAATCTGGCTTTGCCAATGATTAGAGATGCCAGCTGGGTGTTGGTGCCATCTATACTAAGCCAGTTTTTTCCATGCCCATGGAAGTGTGATTTGAACGGCTGTCCCCTTCCCATATGGGGTGTGGGAAGCCCCATCGCTGCTTTAGCTTCGCTTTCCTGGATCCCGACCTTTCCTCCCTCCTCCCATATCCACATTGTGTTATTGTGTTTCTGTAGTTCCCACAGGCCTGGGAACTAAGCATGACTAGAATACAAAAGACCTCAGAATTGAGCTGCTTGGGTTTAACTGGTATTAAAAAATGCAGACAGAATTGTTTTTGTGTGTCATTCTTAATACACGCTGCAGAATGCCTGTGCAGAGAAATACAGGGTATAAATTAGGAAATCTCAGATGTTGCATTGTTTTGGGTAAACACAATGGGGAAGTGAAATAGGAAATACAGAGCTAATTGATGTAGAAGAAGGAAAAACAGCAATCTTTTGATGCTATCGTTCTGTGGGTGCACAAGGGGAAGGGGAAGCACCATCCCACTTCAGTACTAATGCCCTGGGGTGGGAGCCCCAATGTGGGGGCTGCTCAGAGGTCCAGCGGTGCTTTGAAGTGAACAATGTCACGACCAAAAGGAGTGTTTGATTTTTCTCTAGGCTGGGGACTGTCTTTTCAGTGGCACTTGGCCAAGAAACATGCTTTCCCGTTTCGATGACAGGACTTCCTGGGGGTAAAGGAATAGCTCTGCCCACCAGGAACAAAAGCAAAAGAAATGTAGTAAAGGAGTAAACCAGATGACAAGAGAGCAACCAAAGACATTCTCTTCTGCAAGGTACAATGTGTGCGCGCTTGGCGGGTTTGGAGCATAGGAGCAAAAAGAGAGTGAACTTGAGAGGTTGCAAGGGAAGGGTGAACAGTAAGGTAACACACATTATGTGTCCACGGGTCTCAATCTTAGGCAGTGTGCAAGAAGAACAAAATAAGTGTGAAATAAATGGCTTGGACAAAGAGGAGATTCTGGCTACACCGTGCTCAGCGAGTCCTGAGTGAGAAGGGTTTAGTGGGGGGGGGGGGTCCCGTTTGAATCGGCTATAGTGTAAGCTGGATCTGGTTAATGGCTAAAACTGGTAAATACACCGCACATAGTGATTTATTAAATGAATTTCTTTGTTGGTAAGTTTTCAGGTCAAGAGCCTTTGCCCATTGCAGAAATACTTCTAGTCACACCAAGTCCATCAACCATCTGGTTGCTACTCTAGTGTCTGACAGTGATTGACGTTAATGAAGATATGGTGATAAGAATGATGATTGTAGTTGGAGTAGCTGACATTTCGTTAGCCTTTACTTGGGGCTATATGCTTTGCATACATCATATCATCTTATTTCATATGCCACACTACCTGGAAATGTGGGGGCCACTATGTTTCCCCTTTACAGAGGAGGAAATCAAGGCTCTGAGAAGCATGCTGGAGTCAGGGGCACAGTTTGGATTTTGACCCAGATCTGCCAGTTCAAGAGTCTGAACTCATCACCATTATGGGACCTCATTTCTTGCTGGGCAGAACGGATGGGGTTTATAACTATTCCTTCCTTCCTCCTGTACCCTGTGAGGAAGGGTTTCATATGCCACAAATATGTTCTCATACATATATTTAACTCAACTTTAGTTTTCAAATAAGTTCCCTGCTACATATTTAACATCACCCTTTCATTAACCATACAATCAACACCTACAATTGCGTTTGTTAACACAGTTTAGTGGGAACCGAAAGGACTGATGTTAGTTACCTAAGGCGAAAAGAACTTGCATGGACACAAAAGAACAACAACAAAAAAAGGACAAGTAAACGCCAACAGAAACAGAAACTATATATTAATTATCTCACTTTCCAACCTTTCCGTACTGCTTTCTTGCTCTGTCAAAAGCTATGTTTTTAAAAGCCTGACCCAGATCACAGTATTTAAATTGTCTTGTCTATTATGTCTGTGACAAAAATACACATCTGGGAGAGAAAAAGATCAGTATTTCTTTTCTCAGTCCAATAGAGCCTTTGGGTTTTAGCTTCCAAAAGTAAATCCTATGATTGATAATAAAATGGGAAAGATAAAACCATCTTTCTGGATTAGGATACTTGTCTGAAATATTTGGAAATCTGTGTTTTAAGATATACCAAGATAGGTCCCCTCTCTGGGCTGGACTATACTTTGATTCTTTTAACCACAATAAAACAAAGATGTTGAGCCCAAGAAGGAGAAGACAGCTACCATTTCCTCTACAAATCCCAAGCCCAAACAATTTTTGCATATTACCCATGGGCTGTCTGCATTGTTTGAAGGTGGGAGAAGTCAATTGTTGGAGCAATTCTGGGCTCCAGGGTAGAAACTGCACATTAGTGAGTTGGGGTTCAGGAACTACAAAAGTGCCTCTTGAATGACATTTCTGGGATAATCTTCCAACAACTGGGTAAGAGAGAAAATCCTACTTCTGTGGCATTGGGAAATTTGTAGTTTCTGCCCATGGCATTAGATTTCATCCAGGGGAAATCCTATTAAAATCTTCTTTCGTTTCACTTGTGAAAGAAAGGCATGATCATTCCTAAGTAGATTAACAAGGCCTATATTTCAAAAGTTCAATTTAGCGGGATTCCTAAACCTAGAAACTTCAAGAGAGTTTATCATATAATTTTTTTCTCTCTCAGAGAATATTTTTACTGGGAAAGTTCTTGAAACTGTGGGACAATCGTCACAATTTATTAACATAATAAATGTATGTTAATTTATTATTAATTAATTTGAATTAACATAAGTAGGAAAATCTTTGATATGGCAAGAAGTAGGAGATTCAGCTTTTTATGGAAAATTTTCCAAGGATCTCACACCAATTACAGTTAATACTAAAGCCCTGTACATTTTTTTCTCAATTAAAAAAAAGAAAAAGATAGGCTTAACTATAAGCACATTTGACATTTCTTGTATAAAAAACAAGTTCAAAAAGTTGTTTTATACAAAGTTGTATAAAAATAAAGCTGGGGGACGTCTGGGTGGCTCAGTGGGTTAAGCCACTGCCTTCGGCTCAGGTCATGATCCCAGGGTCCTGGGATTGAGTCCTGCATGGGCTCCTTGCTTGGCAGGGAGCCTGCTTCTCTCTCCGCCTCTCTGCCTACTTGTGTGCTCTCTCTCTCTCCTTCTCTCTGACAAATAAATAATAAATAATTTAAAAAAAAAAAGGTGGTTATCAACTATAATTTTCATCAAGTTGTTTTAACCTCTCTGTAACTCAGTTTCCTTATCTATAAAATGGGGACATTGATTGTCCCTACCTCAGAGTTGGCTTATCTGCTTCCATAGTCTCATTCTACTCTTCTCCATCTGACTGTTAGGTAGAACAATAAGGACAGGTGATCCAGGCCCGCAGGTGAAACAGAAGAGAATGTCATGCTGACCAAGTAACGTTTGATAATCTGGCAAAGATAGTGTTCATAACGCCCTTCTCCCAAAATGGAAAAAAAAAAATAACTTGCAATGAGGGGTGCCTAGGTGACTCAGTCGGTTAAGATCTGCCTTCAGCTCAGATCATGATCCCAGGGTCCTGGGATCGAGCCCTAAGTCAGGCTCTCTGTTCAGTGGGGAGCCTGCTTCTCCCTCTCCTTCTGTCACTCCCCCTGCTTGTGCTCTCTCACTCGCTTGCTCTCTCTCAAATAAATAAATAAAATCTTAAAACAAAAACAAAAAACTTTTGCCGAGCACCTGGGTGGCTCAGTGGGTTAAAGCCTCTGCCTTCAGCTCAGGTCATGATCTCAGGGTCCTGGGACCGAGCCCCGCATCGGGCTCTCTGCTTAGCAAGGAGCTGCTTCCCTCTCTCTCCCTGCCTGACTCTGCCTACTTGTGTTCTCTCTGTCAAATAAATAAATAAAATCTTAAAAACAAAACAAAACAAAAAAACCTTGCAATGAAATGGATCTTCAGGGCAGCTGTTTTCTTCTGCAGCTTGCCAAATATAGCACGGTCATTACCTGTACTGATATAATACATCCTTAAAGTTATATAAGTATGGACTTTCTTGCTAGATTGTGATGGGTAGGTGGTAGACTGGTGTCTGGTTCCTAAATTCCAGTTTCTAAATCATTCATAAGGTATGCCTTGCTTCTTCCATGTATCTGATTGGGGACGGGTGGTGGTCAAGAAAGGGCCAGAGATTTCAAGTAAGGGGTCCTGGATGAGGATGCCAGGCACAACCTTGTGCCTCTTGAGTTGGGGGTGAAGAGAATAAACCTGTAGTAGACAAGGAGACATCCTCCTGGAGGGAAAGAAGGTGACTAGGGAAACATCCACTCTCTCATTAGCACAGATGTCACCACATCCTGGGAGTCCGGACAAGTCTCTGCAAAATGGACTGCTCGCCTTAACAAAGGGTAATGACATGCAGTCATTCAACAGCCTTTCCTGGGGGTCTGTTATGTCCCAGGCACCAATTAAAGGGCCATGGATGCAGACATGAAGACAACAGAAGGATCCCCTAACCTCACAACAAGGACTACAGACTCCACGAGAGTGAGATGGACACCCCTCCCTATTCAACCATGACTTCCGATGTCTCAATCTTAGTGACAACAGGGGCCAGGGGAGGAAAAAAGAGTTTGAGTCCAGGGTCAGCTGTGTGATTCTGGACAGATGACTTAACCTTTCTAAAATTCTATGAATTTATTTTCAAATGAAAGTAAAACCATATGGCCTCTAGTGTATCTTTTTTAGTCTCTACCTGTTAATTTTAAAAGAAATGCAGAGAGAAGTGACTTTCTTGCTCTGACAAGAAAATCTTCAGGAGGACTGTCAATTAGGATTTTTTTTTAAACAGAGTTAGTTTTTTTTTTTTTTTAAGATTTTATTTATTTATTTGACACAGAGAGAGATCACAAGTAGGCAGAAAGGCAGGCAGAGAGAGAGGGTGGGGAAGCAGGCTCCCCGCTGAGCAGAGACCCCGATGTGGGACTTGATCCCAGGACCCAGAGATCATGACCTGAGCCGAAGGCAGAGGCTTTAACCCTCTGAGCCACCCAGGCATCCCATCGATATAGGATTCTTAATACTATCCAGCACTCAGCCATCATTTCTTAGAGGAGATTACCCACCATCACATTTCACTGGCTACCCCAGGACTCTGAACAGTTCAAGAAATTATCTAGTCATGCTAGCATGATACCAAATGTGTAACCAGTCTGTCACAGTGGGCATCATTTCCACGATCAGTAGAAATAGAGTAAGAAAGATAAATAACTCTTTATAAATTGTTATCAAAATGCATTAAAGAACTAAAAAGCTCTTAGGTTATTTTGACTCTTCAGCAAAGATGAGACACACAGAAATTGAAATTATGCAATTTTAAGGGAAGAGGAGGAAGATTTAGGACAAGCAAAAGAGCTTTTTTTTCCCTTGAAATGCAAAACAACACCTGGGAAAACATCATTTTTTTTTTAAACACATAGAGTTAAGAAAGTGTAAATACCAGAATTCCAGCTAGTCTGAGTTTTGTTATTTTAGAGTTTCCTTGACCTTTAATAACTTCCTTAAAAATCAAAAGGAGCATGGAATGAGATCTTCCAGAGAACTCACTTGGAGGGATTTTACCTTAACTGCCCTGGGGTGAGAAGCAGATTCCCACCATCCTCAGGTTCTCCCTTTTGCCTTTTACTGCACAAGACTCCACCTCACTGGAAACCCAAAGGTGGGGAAAGGGGGTGGGTGGTGGCAGGTCAGTAGGATCTGTGCCCTGGTGTGGGGGAGACAACTTTGATGACCCTTGGCCTCCCCTGGCCTGTGGACTGGCAACCCTGGCAGCACCTGTGAAATTCTTAGAAACGCAGAATCTCGGACCCCAACCCAGACTTCCAGCATAAGGATCCACCCCTCACAAGGTCCAGGTGATTTTCTTGCCCTTGATGGTGTGACTCATCCTGCCTCAGCCTTGCCTGCAGACTGATGGAGAGCACATGAGCACGGCAGAGGGGCAGGTAGTGGCCCATGGAAGAAATGAAGCCCAGGGACCCCCTTCTCTCCTGAATGTGGCATTCCTTGGCTTTTTCACCACCCCTGGCCTTCTGTCACTCATGCATATGCTCATTCAACAAAGCAACAAAGTGTCTTTCCTAGGAGCCTCCTAGGTGCCAGGCACTGTCCCTGCCTGCATGGAGGGTACAGCAGTGAATACGGCTGACCAGGTCCCTACCTTCATAAAGCTTCAGTGAGGGTAGAGGAGAATAAGATGGACAGGAGGCAAACATAAACCATGTCAGGGAGTAACTCTGAGTAATAATAAAGCAGGATAAGAGAAACATATTGCAGTGCAATGGTGTTATTTCAGATAGGGTTTGGTAGAAGCCTCTCCAAGGAGGAAACTTTGGAACAGAGAACTAATGGAAGTAAGGAAACCCATCTCTGAAGAGAGTGGGGGAACAGTGTGCCAGGAAGAAGGAACAGCATGTGCCAAGACCCTGAGACATCCTCAGCTACTTTGAGGAAGAGTGAAAACTCTAGCTTAGTTGAAGCAAAGCGGATGGGGCACAGTGATAGAAATAGGTTTGGAGAGGTCATCAGGGGCCAGACCCTGGAGGTCTTCAAAGACCACAATGGGGGATTAGATTTTATTTTAAGCATGATGAGACACCACTGGAGGGCAGAGAAGCAAGACAGTCTGGTTTATATATTGAAAAGTTTACTCTGGCTGGCTGTGATCATACCAAGGCCACTGACCATCACCTCTCCTGCAGAAACACTTACAATGTCCCAGACTGTCCATCTTTAAGGGTTTTGTATCTTCTTGTTTAAATATTTGATGACTGGGTGAAAAACTGAATGAATAAGTGAGTGAAGGGTTCTGATTGCCCCAGTTTGGGCTACCCCAAGGCAGATAATCGTATGCCAGATTCATAAAGATCTTTTCTCATCATATCTATTTTGATTTGCTGTAGGATAACAGATATATTGTCAGCAGAAAGCCCACCCAAATATTCCTGGAAGATCTGAGGTTTTTAAAAGAATTGCAGATTTTCCTTTGTTTCTAATTGGAGACTATAGAAAACAAAAATTTCTCTCATAGGCAGAACTTAAGAAATTCCTCCCAGGAAGGTCGTCTCCCCTCCTTATCTCAAAGACATTCACAGTAACCTTCAACAGAATGTGAACTGGGTATCAGATGACCTTCAAAATCATTTTTATCTCTGGTTCTATGAATCCATGATTTTATGTTTTCTGATTGTGGTGCTTTTCCAAACTTTCTCCCAGAATAAGCTTCAAGAATCAGCATCATGATTGGCATGTTGCTTTGAGGGCCCACTGGTTCTCAGGGTAAAATCTGGTTCCTCAAACACCAACACTGACCAACAGTCTCTACTTCTGCCAAACATTCACAAGTTTCATCAAGAAGCCTTCTCTGGGGACACCTGGGTGGCTCAGTTGGTTGAGCGGCTGCCTTCGGCTCAGGTCATGATCCCAGCGTCCTGGGATTGAGTCCCACATTGGGCTCCTTGCTCGGCAGGGAGCCTGCTTCTCCCTCTGCCTCTGCCTGCCACTCTGTCTGCCTGTGCTCACTCCCATTCTCTCTCTCTCTCTGACAAAAATAAATAAATAAAATCTTAAAAAAAAAAAAAAAGAAGAAGAAGAAGCCTCCTCTGGTGCTTTGAATGTCCTTAAAATATTTTTTAAAAATCCTAATCTTGGGAGCACCTGGGTGGCTCAGTGGGTTAAAGCCTCTGCCTTCGACTCAGGTCATGATCCCAGGGTCCTGGGATTGAGCCCCGCATCAGGCTCTTTGCGCTGCATGGGGCCTGCTTCCTCCTCTCTCTCTGTCTGCCTCTCTGCCTACTTGTGATCTCTGTCTGTCAAATAAATAAATAAAAATCTTAAAAAAAAAAATCCTAATCTTGCCATCGATCATCTTGGTAGCTAAATTTTGGCTAACAATGAGAATGTGTTCCATGTGTACCTGTGTTTCTCTGGAATTACAGCATTTAGACCATACATGCTCTAAATAACCTGTACATTCTTATGACATTGGCACAGGGGTGCTTCCAGTGTTCCTCAACCAACTGGCCCAGTAGCTAATCTGCTTTGACTCACATAGACTATCTCTTATTCACATATAAGCCCACGAGCTCCTCCAGAGTGGGACAGGACCATGGTGGTTCTCAACCTGTCTCCTGGCAGCAGTGCTAGCTCCATGATAGGCCCATTACCCAACCCCAACCACCCCACCACTGTGACTATTGCCCATCACTGGCCCAACCTCCCTCATATTTGCCCTCATGTGGAAGCTGATGGGAAGGACGGTCTCTGCAGAACACAGCACTGGGGGTTAAGTAGTCTCAAAATCAACTTAGACACATACCCACTTCCCCAGAGGAAAGTATGGCTTCCCTGAATGATGCCTTATTATTGTATAGTCCCATAAATTTTTCAAAATCCTTCATACACATTATTTTCTTTGATCATTCAACATCCCTGTGGGTAAGGTAGACATAGTTTCTATCTTCATTTTGCAGATGAGATTAATGGCTCATCTTCACAAGGAGTCAGTGATGGAGCTAGACTGAGAAGCCTGCTCTCTGAACCCCAGACTAGTTCCCTTTTAGTTCCACCATGACACTGCCCCCAAGTCCTACTTTAGGCTGTGATTCTGAAGCACAAATATCTCCATTCCATACGCCCATCTTCTCAGTGCCTGCACTGAAGCCAAGATCCCCACCTTCCAAAACTATGCTTCTAGACCAATGCTCATGGATGTGCAAAATATAAGCATGAAACAAATCAAGGATTGATATAGTGCTGTCACATTTTAATGTGCCAACTACCACCATTATTTCATAAAAGTGACATGTTCACCACAAAAATAGAAAGGAAAACATTTTAGAATAAGAGCTAGTCTTGCCTAAAAAACAACCATTAAATCATTTTATACCACTCCACTCTATTTTTAAAAATATAATTATATTTTCATATTTAAAATGCAGAAAAAATGAAAACAATTTTCCTTTAACTATACTTTATGTATAATTATTAATTGACACAGTTTGTCAATCCGAGTATGTCTCTCTCTAGATATATTCAACACTGCAAGGAAAACCAGTTATTTCAGTTAACTTCATTTCTATCAATATTATCAAACCTCCAGTTTCACATACTGTTTGGTAAAAATGGAAATGATACTCACTAGGCCTTCTTCACACAGCTTGGAATATTTTTGGGCAAACTGAAAGAAGTTGAGAATTAATTGTTTTTATGCCACTAGCTGCTTTTCTGACTCTTTCTCCCCCTGGAACTCTAGGAAGACGGTAGTTGGCAGGGTGTGCATCTGGCTGAAGGTAGCAAGCACAGCAAAAAGGGGACTGTGGCACCTGGAGCCACTGCTAAGACCCAGAGCCAAAGGCACAGGCCTGATTCACAATGCTGCCTGCTCCAAATCATCTGACTGGGGTATCGCAGGCACTTGCACTGCCGATCTGATTTTAAGAATCACTGGCTGTGTTTGTATGCTATTCCTGAATGTCTCCATTTTATTTTAAGAAAATGACATACCTCCTACCTATATGGTGTCTATCTACCTACATGGGTATCTTCCTATATGCAATAGAAATTAGGTGGGAAAACTCCATAGGGAAGACATTCTATAAGAGTATAGAGAAAACATAAGTCAAAGCCTAGAAAACATTAAGAGAAGGATTTCTGGGCCTTTCTGCTTGTGATACCCTGGAGTGTTTCCAATGACTTCAAGTCAAGTGATGGAATGTCAACACAACAGCCCAATATAAAATGATGTTAAATCCATTTTATTTTTTACTTTATTTTTAAAAAGATTGTATTTATTTATTTGACAGAGAGATAGGGAGTACAAGTAGGCAGAGCAGCAGGCAGAGAGAGAGGGAGAAGCAAGCTTCCCGCTGAACAGGGAGCCTGATGCAGGGCTGGATCCAGGAGCCTGGGATCATGACCTGAGCCGAAGGTAACCGACTGAGCCACCAGGTGCCCCTAAATCCATTTCAGGTTATATTTAAGCACATGCTATTTGAGAGACAATCAGGAGGGATGATGAATAGGATGTCAAATATGTGGACAGTCAACATGTTTCAGGTCACAGGCCACAGGTCAAACCTGGTGATTCTTCACTAAGAAAGAAAATGTGACAGGAGTAATTTGTAGGTTGGAGCAGATAAGGAAGGGGTAAACGTGAACCCCCTTCTAGGCATGCTCAGTTTGATGTACCTGTGGGACCTCCAGGTTGTGAGATCTCATATGTACTTATAATCTGTTTAATCATCTAAAACTATTTGTTAAATACAGGTGACCCTTGAACAACACTGGGTTTAGGGGTACCAGTCCCCCATAATTGGAAATCTGTGTGTAACTTTCGACTCCTCAAAAACTTTACAAGTTGACCAAAACCCTCACTGAGAATATAATCAGTTGATTAACACATATTTTTTATGTTCTATGTATTATATACTGAATTCTTATAATAAACTAAGAGAAAAAATGCTAAGAAAATCATAAGGAATAAAATGTACATTTACAATACTGTATAGTATTTACCGAAAAGATTCATATATAACTGGAACTGTGCAGTTCAAACCCATGTTGTTCAAGGGTCAACTGTGTGATTAATGATGGCAAACCCTGCCCTAGGTTCTAGGGGCTAAAACAAGAACATGGGCTCTGCTTCCATAGAGAACCTACATTTTAATAGTAACAATTTCTGGAGTAACTGATTAAATGCTTTTACTCTTTGAAAAAACTTGTTTTTAAATACATGATTCATTTGGAAAATTCAAAGAACGTCTTTTTTTTTTTTTTTTAAGTAATCTGTACATCCAATGCAGGGATGGAACTCACAACTCCAAGATCAAGAGTTGCATACTCTACCGACTGAGCCAGCCACATGCCATGTTTTCTTCTTCCATTTTTTTTTTAAATAAGAAAAAAGGAATAGAAATCAAGTACTGTAACATTTGCATAACCCTAACATTTTACTTTGTTATTTTGATCTGGCTAAATTAGTCAAAAGCCTACATTTTATTTCAGTTCATTTAATTTCATCTTAATATTTTTCACATTCATGAGTAAATGTGTTTGTTTTTGTCCTATGGCAGTATGAAAAAATATATTTACCAAATATTCATAGTAACCTGTTGAATTGGGTGGTGCAACCTCCCACAGGCTTCAAAAATACCTCCATAAATTAACTACAGGGGATGGTGAGAGTCACAGCCATATTTATTTATTTTTTTAAAAAGATTTTATTTATTTACTTATTTAGAGTGAGAGATCAAGCAGGGGGAGGGGCAGACAGAGAGGAAGAGAGAGAATCTCAAGCAGATTCTGGGCTGAGCACAGAGCCAGACACAGAGCTCAATTCCGGGACCATGAGATCATGACTGTAAATCAAGAGCCAGATGCTTAACTGACTGAGTCACCCAGGTGCCCCATAGCCACATTTCTGATAGAGCTCCATCATGAATCCACAAACTACCCCAACACAAACCTCTCCTGTAAAATGCAGAGTATGCTTGTTTCGAAAATTCAAGGGGTTTAAATGAATTTCTATTAAATCATGGAACTGACTTAGTCCAAAATCTCATCAGCAGCAAAACTATTTATTTCCTTTTTACTTATTTATTATTTGTTATTTATAATCTCCACAAGGCCAGAAGATGAGATTGGGCCCCTGCAGCCTGCCAGCTTTCCAATGTGGTGCATAATCCATGGTTCATTTTCAGGAACGTGCTACACCTGCATGTCTCTTTTATTTTAATAAAATGGCTTAAATTTCTACCTGTATGGTATCTATCTACCTATCCAGGTATCTTCTATGCCATAGACACAGTAGAAGGCAAAACAGTCAGATTCACCCACGCCAGGAAGCAAGATTGAGAACCTAGCTTCTACCTCATCCTGTGCCAGGGGACTAACTCCACTGGAATTCTCTTCTGTCTGGATTACACGCTGGGAATACATGAGGAACAGGCAAGCCCTCACTAGTAAGTGTCTTTATCCAACTCCTAGCCCCCCTGCACTGTTGCATTTTCTAAAACCGTCCCTCAAAATCTCCCTACACAGCTGAGAAAACTTTAATAGAAGTACAATTTCATTGTACTGTGGCTCAACTCTGGTGCCATTTTTCTCTCCTTATCTACATATTTTGCAATTACCCCTTCAATATCATTGGGTTTTCATCTTATGCAAGGGCCATCTAAAGATGTAGCACTACAGTTGCTGCTTGAACTGAAAACCTTAGCAAAAGAGAAATAAAAGACAGCATAAACTTAGTTTCAGATCCTTTGTGTTCTGATTTTTTAAGGATATGATTTCTAAAAAAAAAAAAAAAGTTATCCATGAATGCTTTAATTTTTCTTGATTTGACAGTTGTGCAAAAAATACTGCTCACCACTGCAACAGAAAGTTGCTTTCCAGCTATTCAAGAGTGATCTCTAAGATTCATTTCTTGTGGCAATGTTTACATTTGCTGAAGCTAGAATTTGAAATCCAAATGCTTTGAAGCTGGGGAAATGGAGTGAAACTTTAGAACAGTGAGTAAACCTAGCCTGCCACCCAGCATTCTCATCTCATGAGCAGCCTTGATGTTCCCACAGTCACCTTGTAGAGTTACTGCAGTGAAAAATGATAAAGAATATTGCTAACTTTCCATAGAGTGGCCCCTAAAAATAGTATGTTATGAAGTTTTTTTCTGAATTAAGATGTTCAAAAAACATGTGGATATATTCTATTCAAAAAGGATTGATTTCAAAGACATGAAAAAGGAGAAAATATCAAATATGTTAAATGCAAAAATCTTAAGTAGCTACTAGTGCTGCTACAGTAATTTGAACAACAGACTTGAGGCTGAGGTTTCAGCCTCTGATGGAAACTGAGTAATCAATTTGAGATTTTACATCTAATAATAAAAATGTTAATACCAGGCTGACAAGGTTGGAGGTTGGGAGCAGAGACTCAGTATGAGCTGCCCGTCTAGGAAATGCATGGTAAATCTAATGTTCTTTTTTCAAAAGGCTGGTGGTCTTCCCAATGTAACCACCTAAGTAAAGAGCCTTCTCCTTCTTCTTTTTTTTTTTAGATTTTAATTATTTATTTGAGAGAAAGAGAGAACGTGGAGAGAAAAAGAGCATGAGTGCGGTGAGATGCAGAAGGAGAAACAAACTCCTCACTGAGCAAGGAGCCCAACATGGGACTCTGAGATAATGACCTGAGCAGAAGGCAGACGCTTAACCAACTGAGCCACCCGGGTAACCTGGGTCTTCTTCTTTTTTTTTTTTTTTTTTTGATTCTTCACAGTTAACTGAACATTATGGAAAGACATTTCCATATGCTTGTATCACAACTTTTATCGAAGAGTTAAAAACTCACCTTGTGACTGAACAATGAAAAGAAGAAATCAGCTGACAACCGCATGGCATATTGTAAATAACTTATCACCACCTTTTCCCCTTGAAATTACTGACTGTGATTGCCAGGATATAGTATCATTAAAAGCTGTGTTCCCTATTCCTTGATATATCTTCAACTTTGCCTTTTGAAAACTCAAGAATATTCTCTTCAAAAATACATTTTGTCTTACAAAAAACTTACTCAATTTTAAATGTAAGGATTCCATTTAAAAAAGACTGACATTGCCGTATCAATGTGAATGTATACATTGGATATTATTATATTCAATGTTTTTCCTGTAAATCTAAAAATATATACAGAGTGACACAGTTGTGTAACCAGAAAGCAAAGTTTTTCTGGGGGGAGATGAACACCTCAGTTACATTTATATCCTGGCCTTTCTAGGAGAGTTCTGTGTAAGGGAAGGATATCAATATCCAGTTTGCAAATACAGAAGAAAGAATTCTAGGACACAATCTGAAGACCTAGACAATGGTCCTGGTTAAAATAATCTGCTTCACATCCCTGAGCCTGTTTCCTCTGTCAGTAAAATGAGGCTAGCTTTAGTCCTTTAAATAGAGATATTCTTTTTTGTAAGATACATGAGAAAAGGACTCTGTTCACCTCTCTCAATGCAGAGTCACTGTGATGCCCCTGGTGCAGGATATGATGAACACACCCTGAATGAAAGAACTGAAATATCAGAATTCTCCTTGCTAGTTCTTTGTATGTGCTGATGAAGATATTAATTGTTACTGAGTTTTTACAATGTGCCCAGTATTGCAATGAGCTCTTTCTATGAACTATTGCTTTCCACTTACCTAATCTAATGAGGTATTAGTTATGATCAACTCTATTTTATGCTTGGGAAAACTGAGACACAAAGCAGTCAAGTAACTTGCTCAAGGTGACACATGATAGGACTAGAAATTCACACCCAGGCATATTATCTCTTTGGACTCAATAAACAAATAAGAAACAAAATGACTTTTGCCTTCAGCTTGTTAATAAAACCTTGGATTCCTGATATTTTTATAGCACATATGGTATTTCATGGTATTCCCAGAAAACCTTGGAATAGAAGCACCTTTATCTGATAGATTAATAGGCCCAAAGCTCAGAAAGAAGTGATTTGCCCAAGGATCTAAGTGGCATAGTGGACAGAATTCAAGCCTCCAGAATAATAATACAATGAATATTCCCCTGAATCACCCACCAAGACCTTTTATCAAGCCGTGGGGTGGGAGGGAAGGGACTCCACACTAAATCTGTTTGGTTATTTTGGGAAACATGGCACTCATGTGTCTCTCCATATTCTAGAAGACTGCTTCACATCTCTCACTTGAAAGGCAAAGTAATGAAATGATTTCTCTTCAGAATTGAGCATCCACCTGGAAATGCAGCTCCTTCCCTAAACCACCCTCCCTTCACCTGTGATGAAAGAAATAGATTAATTAACAGCACCCACGGGTAAAAATGAACAGGACAAAGGATAGAAATGATTAGAACAAAGTGCTAAACTGATGGCAAATTCAATCAGGGGCAGAAAGGACAGGAATTTTAATTCAAACCACCTAAAAAGAGAAGTCTAAGTGGGGTGGAGAGGGGGGCAAAAGCACTTATTAAGCTCTGGGAAATGTGGTTACATTTGGAATGCACTGAAACGGGTGAGGAGGACTTCAAATTTTGCCTGGGAGCCAGTGTGCACCCCCAAGAAACAGAAAAAAGTCCAAGTAAACAAAACCAAACTGAAATAATTGGCTTGGGAAGGGCATCTGTTAACACATACTGCTTATGGAAAATCCAAGAAATCCTCTTTCACCAGCAACCATAGGACTTTAAGTAAGATTCAGCTTTGGCCAGAGTAAAGTAATCAAGCGTGAAATAATTTTTTCATCAGAATGGCAAATAAGAAACCTCCTTTATTTTCCAAATTATTGGTTTACTCTTTTCAAATAAGGCAGATTTCACTAAGAGAGTGAATCTTAAGGAATGAGGATCAAGCAATTAATGAAAGTTGGGGTTCATGAATCTTGGAGTCATCAGAGGTAAAAGAGCAAAAATCATCTCCTTATTTTACAAATGTTGGTACATTTTGATGGTATTTTTGCCTCAACAATCAAAGCTTTAATTTTCTACCTAAGCCAGTACAGGTTTGTTAATGAAACTAGGGAAGAAGTACCTTCCAACAATGTGAGCAATTCACTTCTTCTCGATGAAAGGAGCAAAGTAAGAAAAGTAAAGGCAAAGGAGGTGTTCTGGAAGCATGTGACTCGCATGGACTGAAGTGAGACATGGCAGAAACAGCGATGGCTCCACGAGTCACCCACCCCTCAACTCGAGCACAAGGACCCCTTTGGAACTTCAGTACATCTGTAGGCCTACTCTAAGATAGTTGAATTTATTTAATATTCATTGGCTGAAAAAATAACTAATGACAGTAAGCTACTCTAAATTCAGTAGTGCTTGTGAATGAATTTCCATTTATTAATCTCAATGAAGAGCATCTTCGTATGTTTACCCAATGGTTGTACATGTGTGTGTGACATATTAATTTGTTCAATCTACAGACAATGTTTGATAAACGTTGATAAACGGATTTGAGGACCCTTATGAGTAATTTGTGTCTCCCCCGGATTCCTCAGCTGCCAGATGGGAACTACTAAACCCTTTCTCTTCTACTAAAGACTCCATGGACTAAAAATAGACTTTTAGAAGGCATTCCAGCATGTTATCTTGCAAAAATTTGCAGTCTATCTGCATTGAAAAAGAGCCAGAGTATCATACACTAAAATGGTAACAGTATTCATCACTGGCTACGATAGTTTAGGGAGGTTTATTTGCTTTTCTATATTTTCCAAATTTTCAACAGCAACTATTTACCCCTTTTGTAGTAAAAACAAACAACAAAAAGGCCAAGCAAAAACTTAACAAAAGGTCCCCATGCTATGATATTAGGAAGACCCTAGCCATCCTCTGTAAACTTAAAAACCTGCATTTTGGGGGTGTTTGGGTGGCTCAGTTGGCTAAGCAACTGCTTTCAGCTCAGGTCATGATCCTGGAGTCTGGGGATCGAGTCCTGTGTCCAGCTCCCTGCTCAGGGGGAGTTTGCTTCTCCTTCTGACCTTTCCTTTTCTCATGCTCCCTCTCTTCTCTTTCTCAAATAGATAAATAAAATATTTTTAAAAAACCACCCAGATTCTTGGAAAATGTCCCTAATACCTGCTTCTACTCTCTCTTGGAGACCCAGTCCTGCAAAGCAATGTGGGAAACTATGAGAATGTAAATGTGCATTCTACTACCACAACATATCCCACAAAAACTGAGTTTCTGGCAAGAACAACTGCATCTTCAGCACAAAAATAATCCCGTTGTGCTTCTGCTTACATCCTTCAATGGCCCCCTCATTGACCTGGAGGAAAATTTCAAAGTTCTCAGAACTTTCTGATCCTGCCCCCCGAACCTCTCTAGCTTAATGCCTAACCACTCTGCTGAGTAACCAAGTTTGGCTCAGTCAAGAGCCATCTTGCTTCCTACTTCTTGAAAGAGTTTAGCTATTTCCCAGAGCACATACTCTGGAACAAAGCCTCTCCAATTCATTTATGGAGGGAAAAAGTTCCACTATTCTATCCATTCCTAAAGGAGATTAACAAGACATCAAATACATTTTCTTTAGGATTTAACCACAACCTAGATACATTTCCATCTAGTAATTTGAAAAATACAGGTCCGAAAGACTGTTTGTGCAAAAATTAATGATAAGTTCAATGTTGAGTCTGAAAAACCCAACCATTATGGTGCACTGAAAATTGTTAGTAACACAGTGATCTGTGTCTACATATGTGGGAGGGATAGTACATCATTGCCAAGTGTGGTGTTGGCCACTATTTATTACCCAATTTCTGGTGTCACCTTCTTCTTTGATAAGAGATATTCAATTTTTGCTAGGTACATGACCACCTTCAATATAGATCATATACCCAGTCTCGTTTATAGTTAAGGAGTATTCAAGTGACTAAGTTTTCGTCAAGGAGATATAAAGAGGAAGCATTCTGTTGTACTTCCAGGAATCTTCTTATAAGGGAGAAGGCACATTCTTTTCTTGCTCCATCCTATTGCATGCAATGTGGATGTGATGAACAGATTTTTACCAGATCTTCTGGACCAGAAGAATGGGACCACACTCTAGGGATGACAGAAGAGTGAGAGCCAAAGGAAACCTATAACCCTGAGTGGATAATTTCTATAGCTCTGATTCCAGTTCTGGATTGTCTACTCTGAATTATTTCTAAGTGAGAAAAAAATAAATGTTTGCCTTCTTTAAGTCTCTATGTTTACTAGTCATTTTTTTTCAAATCTCTGCCCTTACAGCCCAACCTAATATTAAAGGATATATGGAGCCTTGTGTGACAATATGATATTTTAGCAGAATGCAGAATTAGAACTCTTAATAAACTTAATAATGCACTACATTCAGTTAGTGAATAGTAAGTGTTAGTAATCCTGAAGTATTCACTTAGAAGGTTAGCATCATCATCAAACCTTCCAGGAGCTGAAAGGCCATGAGGTTGGGTATACTGGTCTAAATGAAAGTATGTTTCTTTTTTCTCAAACAGGGGCCTTTAGTAACAATGAAAAAATCAAAAAGAGAGCATTCCTAGAATTTAAGGAGCCCAGGCATTTCTACAAAACAGTGCATTCTTAGTTCTTAATGTTGTTGCTGGCAAAAGTTATTACTGATACCTTTCTTTTCAGACCTAATCTCTTTGATGAAAATGTTATAGTTGGTAAACTTCTATTAAAAAATAGCAATCTCAATTTTACAAAATATCTCACTAGTACTCTTCAAAACTGTCATGATCATGAAAAACAAGGAAGGACTGAGAAACTGTCATGGATCCGAGAAGCTGATAAGGGTAGTGTGGATCTTGGATTGGATCCTGGAAAAAGAAGAGCACTGTGGTGATATCCAACTCAAGTCCAGAGTTTGGTTGATAGTAATGCACCAATATTGGAGTTTTCATTGTGACAAATAAAGCAGAGTAACAGAAGATATGAATAATAAGGGAAAGTGAGTGAGGGTGTATATATATATTATATATATATATATATATATATATAAAATGTATATATATATGAACTCTCTGTTCTACCTTTACTTTTTTGTTCACCTAAAATCATTCTAAATTTTAAAAATGGCAATATCTATTCCTCACCAGTCTGGTGGATTGGTTGTGATAATTGGTATAAAATCATGGGCTTATAGAAAAGATCTAATAAGTAGTAATATCCTTCCTTCCAAGGAAACCCTTGAAGTCCCATAAACCCTTTCATTACAGACAAATTCTTTGATACATACCTCTTCTGTCTCGGCATACCTGAAAAATTTATTCTCTTATCATAAACTTACATAAATTTGAAGATTTTTTTTTTTACATTTTCTTCACCATCAATTACCTATTTGTCATCAGCTTTTCCTCTTATATTTCTTTCTTCCCTGAAGTCTTTTTTCTTTGTAGTCTTTCTAAGTTTTGCACATATGAGTAAATTTAGGAGTCAAATCATACTAAGTGCTCTCACAAAGATATCCAACAATAAGCTTCGTAAGGGCAAATGCCTCCTTCTCCATGTTCTCCCCTTCCTCTCTCTCCCTGGGGTTGTACACAGAGTAGGTTCTCAGTATGTTTCTGTTAAATTGATTTAAATTAATAAACAAAGAGTACAGTGAAAGGACCATTTCATGCTTCCTAAGTGATTTATTACCTTTGCAAAGATTCCAACATGATGTCAGATTTAATTACAACACTAAACCTTTAGCTCTCTTATATTTATTTCAAAACACCAAGTTAGACAAATTTTCCAGTACATCATGAGCTACTCCTGTGAACATCAGATGCCTCTGGGAGCTCCATGAACTCTTTCAAACAACGAGGATAAAAGCAGTGAAAGAAATCCTCTTTTAGTAAAATAATATCATGCCTAAGGTTCCCAAAATTTCCACAATTGCCAGGATTCCACTTATTTCCAAAGAGCATCTGGCAAGTCAACAAACTAATTTCTATTTTTTTTTATTTCTAGGTCCTTTCTTGCTGATTTAGCCTATTTTAGTGTCCAGTTACTCATTTCTTATATTACACTTTTTTTCTACCACTGTATTTTTAGGTTGTTGCCTCCACTCTTTTCTATATTACTATACTCTACTCTTTTACGATTAGATAATATTTTGAAGTTTGTCTTGGTAAATTATAATGAAAAAGAACACACAAAGAAGTTAGCTGGAAAGACATGTTAACAAGACAATGTACAATAGTGCTCCCAGAAAGTACTTTTAGCAGATATTAATGAGGAGGATAAGAGAACCAAAGATGATATGAAGAAATAGTTTGGAAAGCATGATCTTCGATTATGCCAAGTGAAATTTGATTTAGAACTTAAATACTCATGTTCACCAGTTCCTCAAATTGGGTTCTGGCTTTGGAGTAGAAATGGAGCCAGCACTCTGCTCGGGGCAGCTCAAATCGTCTTGGGCATAAGTCAGGGCCCAGTCCCTGAAGGCAGATGCTGTTGATGCTCTATCCATATTCCCTTGGATCTCTTGATGATTCTGGTACGTTTTTATTCTGGGCAGCCTGTACTCATGACTTTATTGTAGGAGGACCCTCAGGCCTTGGGCTGCTGTAACTCACTTTGCATCAATCAGTGCTTCTCAGAGTATGAGCTGCAAATCAGGAGCATCAGCATCACTTGAGAACTTGCTGGAACTGCAAGTTCTTAAGCCCAACTGCAGATCCACTGTGGGGAGGGCTCAACAATTTGTATTTTAGTAAGACTTCTAGGTGATTCTGACCTGTGTGCAGTTTTGAGCTCCATGGACCTACCTGTATACATTGAAAGCCAAATGACTGGGAGTTTATATTTTTGGGGAGAGGCAATCTTTGGCCAATGTTGATAGATATGAGTGTATCCAACACCCCAGGTGCCCCACTCTGGTGGGGACAAATCAAAGTTCAGTTCCCTGCAGAACTGAGCCAAAATTACCTTCTGCGAGACTCTCCTGTTAGCACTCCCATACTGGCTTCCTTCTCTTTACTTCCCTGCCTCACTGCCCTACTCCTTTACTAGGTTTTTTCTAGGACCAGTTCCATTTTCACATGAGCCTTTAGCTCAGAGTCTGATTCTAGAGATCTATACAAAAATATGTCCTGTAGTGAAAAAACTTCATCTTCATTGGTTATAACTTGGTGGTCCGGCATGACATTGTCAATTGTTACGACTCTGGGCACTGTCCTAGAGGTTGGGGATAATGAGACGAATAGGGCCCTTTCTGCCTTTAGAGAATGTAGACCTAGTGGCAGTAGTGGTGGGAAGCAGACACATGGATGGACATCATCAATATATCAAAACTGAAATTCAAGAGTGCTAGGAAAACCCCAAATTCCTGAAAGAAGCAATAGGCCAAGCTCGCTGATGAAGTATGGATGAGGACTTGTGAGTCTAAATATGGAAAGTGAACAAAATATTCCATCACAAGCTATGGACCAAAACATGAAAATGAACAACACAGAAAAAAAGCATGTAATTTGGTGTTCATGTAGTGTCAAGTTCAAATTGGAAAGGACCAGGTGATGAAGCTGAAAAAAATGGGAAAGTACTGAAGCACAGGTAGACTTCTGTGCCCTGCAAAGTAGTATGGCCTTTTTCTGTAGATGGTAGGTATCTGCTGATAACTTTTAAGTATGAGAGTAACTTGTTCAGAAGTGCATAGAAAGATCCTCCTGGCTGAATTAGAAGAAGCTATTCCATCATCAGGAGACCAAGTCAAAGACTGTAGAGATAGATAGTCCAAGCAAGACATACCAGGGGCCTGAGCTAGAAGGGGATATGTAACCCAAGAAATATTTAAGGGGGGATATTGGCAGGATTTTGACTTCATAAGTGTTGTGCTGAATGACGGAGGCGGGGAACAAGGAAGCAAGGACAAATCCAGGTTTCTAGTTTAAGTGATGCAATTAACTTCAAGTCATAATCATTTCCATTTTGTGAGTTCAGAGTGAGGACTAAAACAGTCATGCTGCGAACTGCTCCCCTACCTTGGAAAAGCAAGATACAACAATATTTTAAATCAACACAGTTAACAGAAGACTTCATCAGTGTCGACAGACACAAGGCAACTCTGATTAGCACAGATACAGAACTGCCTAATCAACAAAAACACCAGGCACAATTAATACACAAGCCCTTTCAGTTAAATGCAATTTAGGCATGATTACTTAAATGGAAAGTTTATGAAATTACCCAGGATTTCTTAAGTAATTAATAAATTCTAAGTCTGGAGAGAATTAGATGTAGAGTAAAAATTTACTAGAGAACCAACAGTCAAATGAAGATGTACGTGTGTGTGTTGGGGTGTGGGGAGCAAAAACATAATCAATGTGAGCCGCCAACAAGGCAACCTGCAAAATGAAATCCTGCCAATTACTACTTGGACAGAAACAAACACAACACCTAACTCTGGTACGTAAATATTCCCATTACATGTGCCCCTTTTCTCAAAGCCAGAACTTGCTGCCCACAAAAGGGAGGAGTTTGTAGAACTGACTTGGAAGAGTTTTTTTTACTGATGCCAGTGTACCTGGGAGGACCTGCTGAGTAACCCAGTTTAGCTCCATCCTTTTGCATATGATTCATTGGGAACAAAGTGATGGAATGGCCAAGCCAGCACAAGAGCCCAGCTCCCCTTCTGCCCAAGTATTGGGGCTCTTAGAAAGGCCCCCTGGGTAATACAGATGCACAGATTCACACCTCTCCTTGCTCTCTGCTCCCTTTGACTTCAACTCCGTGGTATGCACGATGAGAGAGATAGCAATAAGAAACACCACCTTCAGGCTTTCGTAGAGATAATGGAGATGTCAGTTGGCTTCATCATCCCCCCATCAACCTTAGAAAAGGCTTCCTTTAAAGAAGCAGTCGGGTTCCGCAAGAGTGAGAGGCAGTGGTGGGAATCAAGTGCTGTCCTTACCACCAAAGTAGCTGCATTCTCTCCAAGAAATTCGTAGACTCCAAACCCAATTTGAATAAAGCAAAGGCATCTGTCTGTCTGTCTTAAGATATAAGCAGAAACCTGTCAGCGTGGACAGTGCCGCAGCTATAGCAGAGCTGAGAAGCTACATGGCACAGAGATTTCCGAGGGGGTACTGGGGCTGCCAGGGTAGAGTGGGAAGGAGAGAAAGTTAAGGAGTGAGAGGGGGGTCCTTTCAGGGGACAGAGCGGTAGAAACTATTTATTACTCAGTACTAATGCATTCAATAGCTCAATGATGGCTGTGCTGGTACCACGTGGATTAGATGAGTATCAGTCCTAGCAAACAAGAATACTTTTCTTGTATTAAACTCTCTAAATCCCAAAATGTGGAGCATAGGTAGGGCATGCCAGAGAATTTAAGGACAGTAATTAATTAAACTGACTATAATGATCAAGGGGGGGGGAGATAAGGCAGGCTAGCTTGAATAGCTAGAAGAAATGACTTCAATTATGTAACTCAAGAGAAGGAAAAAGAAGGGGTTTGGCTAGAAGATCTGAAATTTATATTCCTGTAAAGAGTTAATATACCTGGTTTTCTGGGACAGGTAACAGAATGCTGGGGTGGTAGGTCAAGGGCAGCAGCACTCAGAAGAGCATCAGGATCCTCAGATAATTACTAAAGGTTTCTGAGGGGTCAGAGAGATCACAACCTGTAACCCAGAGAACACGGCTATCTGAGCAAGATGAGTAACCTCTCTCCATTCCAGACCTTTCCGCACTTTCCTGACTTTCTAGCCTTAAAAGACACAGAAATGTCAGAGACTGATTTTGGGCTTTGATCTTGAGCCGGAGGAATCTAAGACCACCAGGAAGTACAGCGTGGGACATTGATGGCAGCTAAATGAACCAAGTTCCAGCTCTCATGACTTGACAGATCTGGCCTATGCAGGATGTGCACGGCCATTGTCACAAATGCTGAAGGGTCAATATGACAGCAAAGAACTGGGAAAGTGTAAGTGTTTTACTCTACGAAGGCGGCTGGACAATCAACAGCTCGTCCACTCAGTGCGGTGGTACACAGCCATTAAAATAATCTTTGTAAGGACACGGTAATTTTTTTAAATATACATGATGAAAAAGGAGGATATTAAATTACCTGTATAGTATGATAGCAACTAAAAACAACAAAACACCTACAGTCATAAAAACCACCAAAACATTAATAATATTTGGGTGTGGCATTCCTTCATCCTCCTATTTATTAGTATTTTCCCAATTTACTTTAAATAAGCATGTATTAACACAATGAATTAAAAACAATAATGTGTCTTGAATGAAATACATGTACTTACACGGATTCTATAGGTAGTAAATGTGTTTGGGAGAGGAATTACCCTTTGGCTCTAAATTAGAAGTCATGACATTTTGTATTCTCTTCTCAGGAGACCTTCCCTTAAACAAAGGGCAATGTTAATGTGTGTTGTGTAGTGAGGCGGCTTCTCTTAAAAATGCACACATTTCTGGGGTGGCTTCTCTATGGACTGGTTTGAAAAGGCACTCATGATTCATTCAGGGTGTTTTTGAGGTTGTTCAAATGTCTAAGACAAATTATGGCAGCTATTAGGGTCCCACATGGATTAATAGCAAGCCAAAGATAATATAATCTCAAAATTGACTTTTACCTTGACAAGTTTTATTATTTTTTAAGAAATACATGGTATTCCACACAACACATTGGCATAGTCACCACCATAACGTCACTGAGGTGGAAACTATTTTCACTCCATATAAGGGTGAGGCAGAGGGTTGGGCAAGATAAGTAATTCTCTCAGGGCCATGCAAGTAAGAAAGGAAAAAAAAGCAGGATCTGAACTGTGTGCTCTCTGGCATCAAGGTCTGTATCTTTGACCATGTCCTGTAATGTCTGCATTTTTGGACACCAGGGATATACACCTAGATACCTTGGAAGACAGTCATCCTCACAGACCATATTTCTCTGTCAGTGTTTGCTCTAGACCAATACCAGAGAAGTCAAGCCATTTTCAGGAACACACAGACACAGATTAACTACTGCAGTTTCTTATACTGGCCACTTCAGATATCCAAATGAACCCTATCGTAGAAGCTACAGGTAAAGGAAAATGATATCATTGTCTGATGGCTCTCTTTTGATTAAATCAGCTTTAAAATGTCACCTCCTTGCACACATAAAATTCACTCCATCCTTGTTCTGTTCCAAATTTGCTAATTTATTTAAGAGAGCTAATCATATCTAACTCTAACATCTACTCTGAAAGACTTATCATGACCTGCTGCCCAAAAGGAAACACATTCTGATCTGGCAAAATTAAACGAAATAGAATAATGTTCTGGTTTAAAATTCACTTGCTTAACTTCCGTGGCTCTCTGACCTAAAAAGAAAAGAAAAAATTAATTTCTAATTATAATTTTTATAATTTAATATTCAGGAGGCACCTCCATCATGCTCATCCAGGAACCAGAGGTGTAGATATCCTGACCTCAGCAACACAAGCAAAGCCCCTGTGATCTCGATTCTCAAGTCCACTGAATTCTTGGGTGGAGGAGGGATATAGTAATGCAGTTATGAGGGAGCCCTACATTATCTCTTAACAAAATTCAGAGGGAGAAAAAATGTGTGCAGCTGGAACGCTAAAACTCTAAGTGACGGCTTTTGCAGAGTGAGAAATATGCTGGCACGAGACAAGGCAACACGAAAAATCATAGACTAAATCTGAGTGCAAAATTCTATGGTGAAATGGATTTCATCACAAAACACCTTTCCAAAGGAAGAGCTAAATTCTAGAGGCCTTGGAGAATCACTGCAATCCAGATGGGCTGACACTTCAAAGAAGAACATACAGGGAAAAATATTTCACAAAATAGGAATGAATGAAAGCAGCTTATGGGGTTTCTATTGGTTTTTGGCCTCTGCAAAATAATCTATTTTCAGAAAACCTAAAGAAAGTAAGTCCAAAAAACTTCTCTTTGTTGTTTTCTGTTTAAGTGTCCAGGTAAAACTAGTTGTTCCCAAGGAAGCAGCAAAAATATAAAAATAGAGACTCAGAAAATGTAAGTTGGGTCTTTACACAATAGTATTTTAAAATCTACCAATGGTAATTCGAATGTGTCCATCCAATCTTTGAACTGTCCGTACAGTCATGTAGGATCTGCACAATTTTGATGTATTATCTTATCTCAACTTCCCAACAATCCTGGGAGGTTGCAGGACCTCATTAGGTCCATTTCATGGATGATGGAACTGACGAGAGAGACCAAAGGACTTACTCAAAGGGTAACTGTAAATGGCAGAATCTGAACTTGAACACCCATGTCCTTGCCGTATGTGAGCCCAGGACAAGCATGATGAGTTTGCTCGGCAGCCAGCCTGCTCAGATTTAAAATCTGAGCTCTTCTGAACTGGAGACTGTACCTCATCTCTCCGTGACTCAGTTACTTTATCTAGAAGGTGGAGACAAGGACAGGGCTGTCGTGAGGATAAAGTGACTTAATAAGTCCAAAGTGCCTGGTGCCCAGTAAGTACTCTCATTAACTATGTACAGATATTTGGTTCCATCTCCCCTTTTAAACATAAAAATGTTTTTATGAAATTATGTCTCCAATATTTATATCTGGCTATGTCCAAACTCCCAGTGTACTATGTATGTATTAGCAAGTTAGCATCTGATCCAAAGCCAGATTCTCAACGCTCTATGATCCTGATGTACCCCTGTTCTTATAGTTCACCATCCCTTCTGTTCGGTACTTGGTTGGAGTCATGCTCATGGTACACTCGGACGGAATGGGCTCCGTTATCTTCCCATTCACTGACAGCGTAGACATAACCTTAGAGCAAGAGCTGCCTGAATTACACCAACTCATCCAGACCCGGAAGAGGCACTTTGCAGAATACTGTAGATTAAAAAAAATAAATAAAAAGTCCCCTTTACTCCTGATCGCAAGTTTTATCTACTGTCACAAGTGCAACCTGGTTATTACTCTTTATCGCAGAGACCACATCATCTGAAAATATTTACTATAAAGAATGAGGCCTTGCAGAACCTACCAGTTTGGTCATCTTAATCACCCTGAATTTCAACTCCCAGGAACTGAGCGTTGGAAACAAAATAGTCCTTGGAGAGCTCATTGTCACTTGCTATTTCTGATGAATGGCCATTATTCTACTTAAATTTTAATACATTCAGAGGAAATAGCCATACTGTATGAGCTACTGAAATGTGCTACATGAACAACATACCTTGAAAAAGCTGAAGTTTAAGAGTTTGCTTTTGGAATTATCATAACTTCATTTGCCAGAGGTTTAAGATACAGATAATAATAGTTGTAGGCCTTAAGTATCAATGAGGTGTTATGTGATGTTCCTAGCTTACAGCCAGTCAGTGAAAATGCTCAATAAATGTTTATTCCTTCCCCTTCACTGCTTGCCACCCCACCCCCCACAAAGGCCTGGAAAGAAGGGTCTCAGCCACATCAACTCCTCCCTCCTCCTCAAAGTGTGGTGGCTGGACCAGTAGCAGCTCTGGGGAGCTTGTTAGAAATGCTAAAGGCCCTACTTCACAGCACTTGCATCAGACTCTGCATTTTAAAACGATTCCAGGTGAATCCCGTGCACGTGAAAGTTTGAGAGGCCCAGGGCGACCTCTCTGAGGGACATTTATTTGCAATTTTCTCTTTTACTGGAGGGTACATTGAAGGAATGGCACCTACTAGCTGTCTAGTGGGCAGGTAAAGTCAAGATTAGGCTGAATTTGATAGTCAGTACTAGGATCCACGTCAGCAACCATTCTAGAAATAAAGACAGCCAGTCTCTCCCTGATTTGCCCTACTGTCTCTTGTTATTTACTTATGAAAGCTTGAAAAAGCAGATGAGGCCTCACCTGCCACCACTCAGAATCATAAAAGAGTGAGTCATCCCGTTTCCACCATTTGAAGAGCCTCCCTGCTCCTTGATTCAAGCTGGGTGAGCCCAGGAATGAATGAAAGGCCCAAGCCAATCAGCTCTCTGTGAAACTGGGCTTAGAAAGCAACCTCTAACGTCATGAGCTCCTTGGCCAGAATTAAGAAGTGTCAAGAGATTCCAACAACAACAACAAAAAGAAGAAGAAAGAAAGAAAGAACGAATGAACGAACGAAAGAAAGAAAGAAAGAAAGGAAAAAGAGGAGAAGGAAAATAACTTATTGAATCCCTCTAGTTGTTGCAACACTCAATGCAGAAAAGAAAGTCCGAGTCTGTTTAATTGACTGATACGGTCAATTCCAAAAAATGATTTAGCGAATAAGAAAGTTGAAATGGGTTCCCTGAGGATAAATTACTCTCCAAGAGAGAAATGGGAGCGGCAAGAGCCCACGTTATATCTCAGGGGAATCAGTCACTAACTACTATTGTACCAGCCCTCTGGTCACTCTGTTTTTGGCCAGAAAATGTTTTTTAAAATTGAATGCAATTCAGTAAGCACCAATTGGGCTGCAATTATGTATGTGGATGGTGGGAATTTCAGCCATGGAGGTGATTCCCACTGTTCCCTCAGGAGCTCATGGTGTGCATTGACAGCAAGCATCTATTGCAGTCTTTTGGGGAAAAAACACAATATTTTCATGCATCAATGCCCTATTTCAGTAAGCAGGGAAAGAGCAAAGCATGAAGTATGGGGTTCAGAAAGCACTCACCAGGTAATGGGCCCTTAAGGAGAAGTCCCCTGTGATATAAAAAATGAAATATTAAATGCTTTAATTATCTCCTTGACATTTAAGGCTTTTCCAACCACTTTCACATAAGCTACTGATTTGTGTATGTTCTGGAAGCCTACAAAGAAGGTAAGGAGGTGCTTTTCCTCCTAACTGAACAGAAAAGGCTCTGCAGCTCAGAGAGCTCAAATGAGTGAGTCATGCTTCCACAGCTAGGAACTGGCAGAAAAAAAGAATGTGATCTTGGATTCCGTTAACTCAATCTAGGACTTTGTCTACTATCCCATGCTAAGTGCTAAGTTGCCTACAAAGCATATCCACATACTTTACCTTGCTCTAATTTTGATCTTTAGTTACCCTGTGGAGAAAGCAGCAGGGGTGATTGATTCTGATTTTCAAATGGGAAACTTGTCCAGTGGCTCTCAGTAATGGGTCACCAGGACTGAAAACCCAGTCTTTGGGTTCCCCGACTGGGGAGCTTTCTCCTCTTTTCGCTTGATGTGAGTATTCTTGGCAATTTATTTCCTCCTCTTCTTGGAAACCTGGGTTGACTATATCCCACAGCTTTCCCTGTAATTAGGGGTAGCCATTTGACTAAATTCTGGCCAGTGGAATGGGTGTGCAATGAATATGCGCCCCTCATAAGGCTCGGCCTACCCAAGTATCCCGTGCACACTCCTCTAAACCTCTTTGCTCCTGGATGACTGGAAGGGTGAACCGTAGCAAACACGGAAGCCATGTGTTGGTGGTAACAGAGCCTTAGTCGCCTGAGGTCCCTGAACGACTCCTCATGGCAAAGTCACCTTTCCCTCCCACCTTCCCATCAGCTTCAAACTGCCCCAGACAACCATGTGATTAAGAAATAAAACTTGGGTTGTGTTGAGTCATGACATGTTTGGGCCAATTTGTTCAAATGGTGAGATTATCTTGGCAATGATACACAACCAGTCTCCCTGGATGCCAGCTCATTTGGGGCAGCAGCAGCAGCAGCAACATGAGTCCTGCTCTGTTTACAGGGACAATCAAATCTTTCCCTGAAGTGATTGTTCAGAGTGCTCATAAATCACGGAACCAAAATAACGTGGGGAGATGAGCACCCAGGCACAGCCATTTGGAGGCGGTATAGAGAAGCAGAGGAGAGTAACTCTGAGAGCAGTCCTCAGTCTCAGGCTCACCCTGTCATTCATTAGCTGTGCAAGCTCTGGCTGGTCCCTCAGTTTCTGAGTTTTGGTTTCCGCACCTATAAAACGCTGATGATAAGCAACAACGATGTGATGGTGAATTTTAAGCCATGTCACAATTTGAGCGATATGCTTGGCATAGACCCTGGCTCATACAGGATACCCAGTAACTAGCAGTCATCATGAACATTCAGCACGTGCACTGTTGGGCTTCTCTGTCTCCACAACACAACTAGAATTGCAGCTGAAGGTAACATGGGTAATTAGTAATAAAAAAGCAGAGATACAGGCTCTGCTTCATTTGGTACTCTCAAGAGGGCACAGCTACAAAGGACAGTTAAAACCATTAAAAGATACAGGTAGCTGCTATTGATGCAATCATGGCAGATGAGTTAGCGAAATGAACCCAAGTATATTTGTCTCCAGAACTCATAATCCTAGGTCAACCTGTCAAGTAAACCTATTTATCAGCAGAATGCCTTAGTCATGCAATTGTAGCAGGCTCTAGATTGGATTCTACTAATAGTCTTCATAAACAAAGCAGCAGGTAGCCCAAGATAAGGACATTATTATGCCTCTCAAAGGCTTTAAGAGAACTCCAGAGGGTTAGCAAGAATTACAATTCCTTCTCCATTGGTCACTGGCTTTAAAGATAGGGTCATAATGTTTGCTCTATGACTACAGGCTTATTTCTCTCATTACTTTCTTTGCCTAGTAATTTTGAAACTACTTTGGAAAGTTTACTGTAATGCTTAGTGAATATAAAACACAGACACATAGACACGTACATGGATATCACAGTGCTACCATTACTTTAACCGTGATCGACCCTTCGCAAAAATAAAATGTGCCCATATAAAACTACAGCCATGCAATATGTGATTTTCAAATTCTATGGCATTCCAAATTCTCATTATTCTCTTATTTGGTACTGCATTTTAAAAATGACAATCGTGGGGTGCCTGGGTGGCTCAGTCAGTTAAGTGGCTGGCTCTTGGTTTCAGTTCAGGTCATATCTCGGAGTTGTGGGACTGAGCCCCTCCTGGGGCTCTGTGATCAGCAGGGAGTCTGCTTGAGGATTGTCTCTCTCCCTCTCTCTCTCTTCCTCTTCTGCTCCCTCCACTCATGTGTGTGCTCCCTCTCTAAAATAAATAAATAAATCTATAGAAAACATGACAATCACTAAATCCAAATGTATCTAGTTATACTATATGTTACCCGTTAAGTTCATTCACAATGAGAGCAGGTACATGCTTCTTAGGATTGTCAAACCATTGGAGTTGCCTTTCCTGTCCACAGAATAAAACAGAATGATTAGATCTGAAAGAATCCTCAAAGATTTGTTGTTGTGATTTTTACCATGTTTCTCAGCCGCATCCCTTGTAGGAATTTGAGCATTCAAACTGACACATGGCAGGCTGTGAGTGAATGTTTGGGGTGACACTGACAAAATGCCCACTGCCCTGGAGCAGAGCCAACAAGGACCAGTGGTCTGGATTCCATCTCCTCTTCTCCAGACTCATGGCCACCACTGGGCCTGGTGCTGTTCTGTCTTTAAGACCTCTTGCAAATCTTACCTTTTCACCAGAAGTCCAGGCCTCAAAGTCAGAATCATCAGCAGGTGAAAGTAACTAACAAGAACTGACTTTGTTTTATTTCTATAGTATTGGATCCTAAGGTTAAACTTCTATTTTTGAGAAGTACTACTAGTTTTCCATTAAGGGAGTTGTGTAAGTATTGGTAGAGATACATATGGACATATATTCTTTATAGATATATTTAAGTAAAAAATAAGTCCATTTAGGGCACCTGGGTGGCTCAGTTGGTTAAGTGTCTACCTTTGGTTCAGGTCATGATCCCAGGTCCTGGGATCAAGACCCTCATGGGGCTCTCTGTTGAGCGGGGAGCCTGCTTCTCCCTCCCTGCCCCTCCTCCATGGTCCTGTGCTCTTTCTCTCTCTCTCTCTCACACACACACTCTCTCTTTCAAATAAATAAAACCTTTGAAAAAATAAGTCCATTTAAAGAAAAATATTAGGAAATTATACTCAAAAATCATGAAGATATAAGCTAATGACTGACTAAAGTTAGGAAATGAATGGCAACATGAGCCTCCCAATGTAATGGAGGGTCGTGGTTTCTGCTTTCCTGTGGGCACTTGGTGCCCACCAGTCTATGTTCATTTAAAAAACAGTAGAATAAAACATCTGCAAAGAGGAGTTGGAGAAGCTGCTGAGAGCCTCTGCTTTCTGTTTAACATGCACAATTGGCAGTTTTAGGAAGCAGCTTTTTGGAGATAAGTAAGTCCTGAAGTGTAAGCTCTCATTTCTCTTTCAGCAGAACCACAGTGGCTGGAAGGCAAGCCGCACCTGCCCGGGGTTCACATCTGCCCAGGCTCATGTGCCACTGCACAGCCTCTGTGGGCCATAGTGGCCGTAGCCCCTCTTCAAGGGCAGGGCGGGCATCCTGCAAGAAATGGCAGCTTCGGGGCACCTGGTTGGCTCAGTCATTAAGCATCTGCCTTTGGTTCAGGTCATGATCCCGGGATCCTGGGATCGTGTCCTGTATCAGGCTCTCTGCTCTGTGGGGAGTCTGCTTCTCCCTCTCCTACTTCCCCTGCCTGTGTTCCCTTTCTTGCTATGTCTCTCTTGGTTGAATAAATGAATAAAATGTTAAGAAAAAGAAAGAAAGAAATGACAGCTGCTTTGTCCAAGGAAAATGTGCTTTTTCTCAGCTTTACTGAATGTGGAGCAAATTTTTTTAAGCGGTCAAAAATAATAGGTTTGGTGGTGATAGTTGTTTTCTTTTCTCTCTAAAATGGTTCCCTGGACAGCAAGGCAATGCACGTCCACTCACTCAGCCAAGTTACAAATGACAACTTCAGGTCTACTACCCCTGTGTCCTCACTCTCCTGCTGGAGTCTCAACCCCCATCCGGGGACCTCACTCTCATCAGGAAGGAATTGGGCTCACAGGCAAATACATAGAGGATAAGGCACCCAACAGGACTCTGGAAAAGAAAAAGAGTTTTCTTCTCTCTTTTACCATAGTCGAGGGGAGGTTAAAATATAACAAAATGGTCCCATTTTTCAACAAAAATTAGTTCTGCCAGCCAGAGGAGGGCTTGTGAACCAAATGTCACTTCTCAACAGTTTAAGAAACATAATCACCCCATAAAATGGGGTTCTTTTATGTGACCTGAACATCCAAGGGATATTACTGTAAGAAACATTTAGATGATATCTTTTTTTTAAAAAAAGATTTATTTATTTATTTGACAGGCAGAGATCACAAGCAGGCAGAGAGGAAGGCAGAGAGAGGGGGGGAAGCAGGCTCGCCGCCAAGCAGAGAGCCTGATGCGGGGCTTGATGTGGGGCTTGATCCCAGGAGCCTGAGATCATGACCTGAGCCGAAAGCAGAGGCTTTAACCCACTGAGCCACCCAGGCGCCCCTTAGATGATATCTTTAAAATGTTTGTGGTTCTCAGCGGGGGAAATGGTGTCTGGGGGGAGACTATAAAATAAAGCATCCAAAAAATGAATGAAAACAAACAACCATTTGTCTGCAATGGTTACCTTTTCCTAGGAAACTACATCTAAGATTTCATCCACCTGGTAGCCAAGCCTCTTTACAGCATATCATGACCCTCGGTGATATTATCTCCTGCTATTTATGCCATTAACGCCTCCAGGCCGCAGCAGAAAGACCAAACAGAACCACCACAACAAAATCTTTGCACTTTTCCACTACAGGCTTTCTCATCTCTGTATTTGCCTACCCTGTTCCTGCTCTCTGGAACATCGTCTTTTCTCCCTGCCGGGTAAGTCTGCTATTTTATTTTCCTCTGAAGTACCTCCAGAGGATATCCACATTTCTCGGCAGCATTTATTGCACTAATCTTATTGTATAGCTGTGTATCAGAACCACCTGGCAGAGAAACTACTGATGGCTTAGCCCTAGCCTTAGCAATTCTGATTTAACGTGTGCAGCATGTAGGTGGAACTTGGAGGATTTTAGAACCTCTCCAGAAGATTCTGGCATATAGTGAAGTTTGAGAACCATTGATATACATACTTACAGTCTTCTCCAGGCCTCTGCTATTGGACTGTGAGGTTCTTATGTTTGCCCACCTTGGTACAGCTGGATGGCAAGCCTCCATTTCAACATTCTGAACGGATCTGGCCTGGGCTAAAAGCCTATGCTGGTCTCGTTCCAGAACCTCTACATGGATTTTAGGTCTGATTCTATGACACTATTGTGCAGATTATTGGAAAGAGATCACCAGGAGTAGGAAGGCATCACAATTCAGCCAGGCTGTGGACTGCTTCTGCATCTAAGAAATGTATCATGCAGGCTATTTTAGGTTCTTAATTAGACATGGGAAAAAATAGCCATCTGGTGCCACCAAGTATGGACACTACAAACTTTTTCTCCAATATCCACATGGTATAATTTGCCTTTTAATGAGCTAAATGCCACCCAGGAGATGAACTGTTGTTTTCAATATGGTGGCTTTCAGTATGGCTGCACATATTTCATGACACGCATCTGGCTATAGTCTGTTCTCGAAAACAAACAGCTCAGAGTAGGTTATATTATAATTCGTAGTAAAATGTAACACCCGGCTCAGAGCAGTAATCAAATAAATGATTTAATGGTCTAAAACACCCAGCATGATCAACAGTTCTCAAAATCTCTGCTAGACCTCAGGTTATCTTATTGTTGTTTAAAGGACACTGTCAGCTTTCTTCTGTGTGAGTTCTTCTTCCTGACAGTTTACATGTTCTGTTTTATACTCCATCTCTCTCATTGTCCCAGAGGCTTAAATCAGTGAGAAATGGCATGTCAATTTCTCCTAAAACATTATTAATGACAGACCAATTTCTGCAACATCTGAACTCACATGTATATCCAAGCCCATCTTTAAGAATATTTCAAATCAGTCTTTCCACTGTCTTTGTTACTCTGCCTGAAGAAAAATGACAAGAATTCTAGATTTCAAGGAGAAACTGCCCAGATATAGGCTGTGGCTAACAGAAGTTGGCTAACTGAGTGTCAGGGAGATGCAAGTCATTTTCCTTTCATTAATTCTCATTAATATCTTCTTCTTAGCTCATTTTTCCCTTTCCCACCTACATTTGTTTATTTTTTTAACCACTCTATTAAGCATTTTTGTTCTCTCCTCCTTAGTCTATTCCCTGACATCTCATTCTTTTTTTTTTTTTTTTAATCTCACAAGCTCACCCTTTGGTTTTGAGGTGATCTCTCTTTATGTGTGAATCTATGGGAATGCTGTCATCCCTTCACATCCTCCTTGACCCTGGCCATGTCCTGCTTTAGTGGCAGTGGAAACGGCAACCCTCTCCAGAAGCAGATTCCAGTACATTCCAGATACAGGCTTATGCTAAAATAAAATTGTGTATAAAGAGGGACAAAAACTGGGAAGGGAAGAACCCAGAAAAAACTGAAAATATTGTTTGGCATGGTGAAATCTCAGGAGATGCTTTGTTTACTTGCCTAGTGTTGTGACAACTTTGTTATGGCAGTATTTTATAGTAGAAATTTGAAGTTTCAAATAAAAAAGTATGCACTTTCTAAAAAGCTGACTTCAGGTCTCCAAAACGTCCATGAGTTGTTTGAAAAAAAAAAAATGTAGGGTCGAGGGGTGGGTAATTCAAAGAATGAGACAGAAAATAATAAGTATCTTTGTGGAGGCATTCTTAATACGTGGACGTAGGAAACTCGCCCATCCTCTTTGTGCACACTTGACTCTGTGAACTAACGCGTTTCTACACCTACTTTCCCCCCAAGGACCATCTCTTTCATTCTCGCAGGATTTGCACTGACGCTGTTCTCTGAACCCTCTGAAGCCCTGCATTTAGTTCCCCAGCTCTTCTGTGTGACTCCTTTTGCTTCTGTCTTCCATCCCGCTTCACAGCTGTGCAGTGACATCTAACACTTCCCGGCAGCATGTGCTGGAAGGAGCAGGTGCCAAAGCGGTGGCGTCTGTGAGAAATGGAGAGGACCCCATGAAGGGCCGGGCTCTGCCTCACCGGGCCCAGCTGTCCTTCCTCCCTGGTCCCAGGGACAAGGCAGATCCAGATAATCTCACTGGTATCATCGTTTTCTCACCTATTAAACTGCTTTTTTTTTTTTTTTAAGAATTCATTGAGCTAATACATATTGCAGGTCCTAGCCACAGTAAATTTTCAACAAATGTTAATTTTTATTACACACCCCCTTCTGAGTTAGGCCTCTAGACTGAACCAATGGGTAGAAAATTTGGGGGCAATTTTCCATTGACAGCAAGTCTGGGCAAAAAGCACTTCTGTAACCCGTCTGAAGGTCTGCTCATTCTCCCCACTCAGATGAGCTCCAGAGAGAAGAAAATAAACAAAAGGTTTCTGTGGGGTGTATGATGACACTTCATTCATTCATTCCCTTAACAAATATTTACTGAACATTGACTATATGTCAGACTATCTTTGCGGTGTCTAGGATACAACACTGATAAAGTAAATTTCCTGGCCCCATGGAATTTGAGAGTAGCAGAGAAGACAAATACTAAACAAGAGAGTAGACACACACACACACACACACACACACACATAAATATAATATGCTCACATATAATATGTCAGAGGGTGATGAGTGCTACAGAGGAAAACAACCTGGGGTAAGCTGATAGAGTGTGGGGGCGAGGGAGTGACTATTCATTGCAGATGTTTGCTCAGAGGAAACATCTAATAAGGTGACATCGAGTAGAACCTTCTCTGGGGACCTCCTAGGAAACTGTTCTTCAGTAAAACAAACACATGTGACACATAAGAATTCTCAGTATATATGCCTCCGGGACTACATCATTCTTATCATACCCCTTCTCTACATGAAAAATGATTTTCATTGATAATTATGAAATGGGACAAATATATTGGTGTCATGTAAATATGTATTAAAATAGGCAGGGGCCAAACAAAATCATGTACTCTGAAGTATCCAAATGTTACAAACAAACCAACAAACAAAAACCACAAGTACTCACAGAGGATGAAAGAATTATGGTAACTCAAGATCTATTCATTCTTATGATCATTGTTCTCCACTGCTAATTCCGAATCTACAATTTAAATGTGGGATACATGAGACCACAGGGGCTGAGGACACAAGTCTGCCTGAAGCAAGGGAAAGATCCGGGATCTGTTAAGTCCTTTTTATAAAGTGGACCCCTGAGGCCGTGTGTGCTAGTCAGCATATTGGGACTTCTCGAAATGAACATCCATGTATAATTCAGCAATTATTAGATAATAATAATAATGTGCTAATTATTAATTAATTTAATTAATTAAACTTCAGTTTACATATATTATTAACATTTAATAGTAACCATAGCAACACATATTTTTGGGAGGAAAGAATATTTTATCACTGACGTTGTTTAGACGTGCTAGTGTTTGGTGATAATAATAAGCAGAACCACTCAGTGGCTTTTACGACAGTTTTAAATCCTCTGTGTACCTGCTTAATGCCTGTCCCCAGGGTATGTTACTCTCCCTGTTCCACCCTGGACATGCCATGGATAGGGTGAGCTGAGTGACCCCTCTCTCCTCATTTCCAGATCTAAGTGTGACCCTGCCTTCTAAATATGTTTCACACACTCTTTCATGGACACTATACAAGCTGTGGAATACAACAGTCCATATCTTGCAAGTAAAGTGAAATGACAGAGTTACCGAGGCTCAGCAAGAAAGCCTGCTTGATGCCTATAGAAATGGCGCCACTCAGTCTTTGTGTTTATCAGAAAGAGCATTACCTCCCTCTTGAGAGCAGGCAACAGATATTGACTGAATATTTATAATGTGTAAGATGGCAAGCTAGGCAGTGAATAGGGGTTCGCAAAGTTATGAGACATGGTCTAGAAAAGGCAAAAAACATAGACCAAATAAATTCAAGAGACAGAAGCTTATTAAAAAGGAGGGATTACTTTAATTAGGGGTGGTCAAGGCAAACATCTGCATTAGGGTTTGACCCAAGCCTGAAAAAGAGGTAATGAGGGGAGCCTAGATGGCTCAGTCGGTTAAGTGTCTGACTCTTGATTTTGGCTCAGGTCCTGAAATCAACCCCATGTCGGGCCTGCACTCAACACAAAGTCTGCTTGTCCCTCTCCCTGCCCCTCTGCCTCTCCACTCTCTCTCTCTCATTCTCTTTCAATCTACAATAAATAAATAAAATCTTCTTAAAACAAAGGATGCAAGGACATTGGATGAGTAAAAGGAAGAGGAAAGAGGAAGTCTTCAGTGGAGTCTAAATCAAGGTGTAGAAAATGCAGTGTGTTAAACAGTCAAGCAACAGTTTTGATGATATCCAACATGAACGTTGAGATGCACCATGGAATTTATTAGGGGAAACAGAATGAGGCCAAGGGTGACTTTGAAAGCCAGGTTAAGGAGTTTTACTTTATTGACAGCCAAGGGTCACCACATGCTTTAAGCAAGGCAGTAACCACATCAAAGTGGTATTTTAGGAAAATGAATCTGGTGGTGATATGAAGTAATATGAAGGACTGAGGTAAAGGAAGGGGGTAAAGAAGGAGCAAATTTGGATACAGGCATGAAATGATAAAAGAATTTGAGGAAATTCTCCTTCAAATATAATGGAATATATGACATTAGACAAAGAGTCAGACATCACAAAATCAAAACTCAGAGTTTGTATTAAATTTTAATTTGGGGAACGTGAAGATACGGGTCTGGGGAAAATAGTCACACAATTGGCATCAGTCAAATTCCCTTTTATTTGCTGACATGGTAATCAGAGCTAAAGATTGTGAGCTACATTCCCACAGGAACAATAGAGAAAAGTCAGAGGGGCAAAGAGTTCTTTTTGAACACTAGAGCTCAAACATTAGTTTCTCCACAAAAATCAGCAGAAGCTTTCCATCCTCAAACACAAGCAAACAAACAAAAGAATCACTTGCATGAAACTCCAATAAAATTCTGTCTGGTGGTTGGCCCCACTTGGGACAGCCCAGCCTTAAGTCAGCTGATACAATATGAAACTCATCAGGAATGTAAGATCTACCTTCTATTTCTAATTTTTTCCTTGAAAACATAAGTGGCTTCAATTATAAACACACACACACACACACACACACACACACACACACACACACACACCAAAATTAATCCTCGAAACGAGCTCTATTTCAGGGCTGCATTTAATTTGTGATTTCTCCTGCGCTACTGAATTCACCTCTCCTCTTTAAATAAAGCTCCCTATAAGAAATCTTCTGCTCTTCAAAAGAGAAAAATGTCTCACTCTCATTTGTGAGCTGTTTTAAGGGAGAGATGCAAATTTAAGAGAGTCTAGACAGTCAGATATTGGTCTTTATTATAAATAATTTTCTGAATTTAAGGCATGGTCCATATTACAAATTTCATGTCCATTCTTCAAGTCACTCAAATTCAAAATAATATAATTGAAATATTATGCATCAAGCATCAAAGTCCTTGTGCTACCAAAGAAAAAATTGTTTTTTTCAGTAGACATGAGCATTTGTGTGAGGGTTTCTCTTGGGAGAAAAAAAAATGCTCATATCCTAGGAGGTGAGGGCAGGATTCTGACCTTCTGGGGAAGGGAGAGGAGGAAACAGACTGGATATTCAATCTCCTTTTCTGAGTCAGTTTATCAAAATCCTTGCACTTTGAGAAATAGGGAGTAGAACACCCTTTTGAGAGCCACAGGTGAAGTCATTTTTCCCAACATTTTTCAAGATTTGGTTTCAGTTTCTTAAACTAGAGATTTCAATTTCCACTGAAACTTAAAGAAGCCCTTTTAATTTCCTGGGGAAATGCAGAGAGAGTTGGGAGGGGAAAAGGCAAGCAGCCCTGTAAACGGTGTCTACAAGGTGGCAGAGAGAGAGGGCTTTTTGCCGTGAAATCAACACTGTTCCCTGCCTGATTCAGTCTCCATCAGGATGGTTTTCACACTTAAAAAACCCATCTTTCTAAACATCATGAATAATGGATGGAGATTTCTGAAACCCCTTCCTTTCCCTCCACAATTTAAATCAAGCTCTTTCAAAGCCAACATACTACATCATGATTGAAGCCTATAAAGGTCATAAATAGTAAAGGTTGAAAATTTTCCACAAAGGTAGGTAGATGAACAACAACAACAAAAAATACTCTTTATACCATGGATACACAGGCAAGATGCACTCAGCAGCTCATTATCAACACTGTCCTCCTTCATCACTACACTGACATTGTGAAAGAATGCAAGGAACAAAGAGGGTCTGGAACCCCACTGTGCCTGCCTCCAAGCTGAAGCCTCTGCATTATCCTGATTTCTCAGAACCAGGTGTATGATGCCATTTTCTTGAAGCTGAACTTGGCCCAGGAAGCTCTGTGTGTAACTGGAACTCCTGACACAGTTTCCCTCTGACGCTGGCCATTGTTTGAATGCTGCACACTCAGTGCACTCTAGAGGATCGAAGCTCATACCTGTAAACTGTTCACTGAGTACCAATTTCCAAGCTGGAGGCATTTTTTTTTTCTTTTGCTTTGAATTCCTCTAGGTTTTATGCGAAGCTCTTGCCAATGTCACAAACACGAGATCTTAACAGAGAAGGCTATAAGGATATGAAAAGGATACTTCACGTTGGGGCAATGGCAGGAGTACTTCATGGATGAGGTAGAGAAGGCTTAATATTAATAATGGTATTTGCATGGGGTTAAATTTCTAAAGGACTCTCAGAAACCTGTACCATCCGATCTGCAGAATAACCCTGTGAGGCCGTTCCACCTCTCAAGGAGTCCGCAGTGAGTTTCATGAAATAAATACATATTGAGCCACCAGTACGTACCAGGTGCCAGTAGGCACAGGATAGTCAAGGCCTTTGCTCTCCTGGAGCTCAGGGCTGAGCGTGAGAGGCAGAAAAATAGACATCAAACACAAATGAATCACCTAGATAATATAAGATAGTGAGAGAAGCCATGAAGAGAATCCAGGAGGGCCATATGTTAGTGATAAGGAGGCTGTTCTTGGGGGTGATGCTCAAGCTGAGAACTGAAAGAAGCGAGTAGCAAGCGATGGGGTGATCTGAGGGAGGGTCGTGTCAAGCGGAAGGAAGTGCAGCAACTTTGAAGCAGGGACCTGCTTGGCATGTCCTATGAACAGCAGGACGGCCAGCAGGACAGATGAGAGCTTTGGAGAGATTGGTAAGAAGTGGTTTGAGGAGGTGAGAAGGGTCTCCCTCCTCGGAAGTACATGACCATGTGTAAAGAAACAAGATGGAGGCTGAGGAAGAAAGGGGGCTCATTTATTGAGTGTTTACTACGGGCTAGGCTTTGAGCCTAGTTCACAGTCGTAAGTGTGGGGGCTGGGACTCACACCAGGTTCCCTGAGGCCAAATCCTGTATGTCTTATACCATGCCATGCTGCCTGGCCCACACCCTGCCATCTGGAAGGCCAGCTTTGGTTCACCCAGGTGGAAAGGAGAAAGGGAAGGAAAAAATAATATTCTGAATCCCACACAGGATCCTTTTTACCTGCTGGCCTAGGTCCTGAGTGGTTTCCTAGGAGAGGCATAATTTTGGCTCGAATTTTAAAAGTTGCAATTTCTCTAAATGCAAAAGAATACTGTCTTCACTTCCTATCTTTGGCAGCCTCTGGTCTAAAGAATCAGCTGACTGTCTCTACACTCTGAGGCAAATTCAAGCACTGAAGATAGAGTATAGTTATCAGATGAAACTAAAAAGGTGACTGGAAAAGAAAAAGGTATAAAGCATATTTAATGCCTCTAGGAAATGAATCCAAATGGATTTTGATTAGTGTTGCGAGGAGGATCCAATATAAATTATTTCTACCACCTTCCTTTAAGCAAGTTTGAATACTCTCTCTGACACTGCTTTTACCTGAGCTCAAATTGCTTTAGAAACCTGTCATATTGAATTAGCAAAAGAAGATAGTAATTCAGAGGGGTGCCAATGTGGCATTATTGAAAACTGTTGGCTGGAAGGCATCCTCTGCAGGATTATTTGGGGACAATAATTCACTTTCATCACCATGTGTCAGTATGAGCCAATGATGGGCTTCCTGTGGCTTTTGGATTTACCCTTTTAAAAAGCCCACCATACAGATGAAAAATGCACAGAGAACATCTGCACTCATGGACCAGAGAATGAGGACCCATGCGAGAGCAAGAGCACATCCACATGTTGGCTCCATTCTGGTCACTTGGCATGGACCAATGCCAGAAACACAGACCTGTGGCAGCCCAGGGGGAACAGTAGGGTTTCAAAAGACCCTTGACCTTGACAGCCAACTAAAAGTCCAGGATAATTAGGAATAAATAGCACAGACATTAAAGTAAAGTACTCTCCCTTATGATCTTAATGATAGGCCATCCCTTCAGAGAAGTCTTCCAGGACCATCCCATTCCCCCTCCAACCCCTGCTTTATCATTCCCTGTCATGTTACCCTCATAATTTTCTTTTTCTTTATGAGATGAAATAAATTTTGAAATCGCCCAATTAATTTTCATTACTTGACTGGCTACTTCCATCCCTCCCATCCCAGAACATGATCTCTACGAGAAGTAGAATTTTAACCACCCTCCACCAGCCTCTAAGAATAATGCCTGGAGCATAGTAGGCACTCAGTAATATGAACTGAAAGACTGTGGACTTCACACAAATCTCATTATACAAAAGCAGAGGCTGTTCTGTGTGCAAGCATGTGTTTTATCAGCTGTAACCATGAAGCCTATGGAAGCAAGAATCCAGGCAGTCACCATGAACCATCTGCTGATGAGAGACTGGCTGCATGTCTAACAGTTCCTTGGGGGAGGACACCTTCGTTGTGGGACAGCTACAGGGCAGTTTTGGTTTTGCACACCAAAGTAAGTTCAAGGAAAATGTCATCCAACTCTTCAACACCTACTTCTTGAGCTGCACAATGAAAATCGTCCATTATCTCTGGGACTTCTCTACCTCCAAAAGCCTAGGATCTTTCTGCAACTCTTTATCTTGAAAAATCTTAAGGTCGAAGCCTTCAGAACGGGTGCAAGAATTGCACAATGAACACTGTAGACTGGCCAGCTGTTAAATACTCTGTCTCAGAGTGCCTGGGGTCTCAATTGGTTAAGCAACAGACTCTTGATTTCTGCTCAGGGTCATGAGAGTGAGCCCTGCGTTGGGCTGCACACGCAGTAGGGAGTCTGCTTCAGATTCTCCCTCTCCCTCTGTCCCTTCCCTGCTCTCTCCCTCTCTCCCAAATAAATAAATAAATCTTTTTAAAACATAAATAAATGTTCTGTCACATTTATTTTCTTTCTTCTTGTACATATGTGAGTCTGCTTGTGTGGATGTGTGCACATGTGTCTATGTGTACGCACATACATGTGTGTGGTGTGTGTATACATCTGTGTCTACATATACATGGGCATTAGGTACATAAGTGAGTATCTATGTATATTTGTCTTGAATTATTTGAGAGTTCATTGCAGACATTGATGTACTTCATCCCTAAATACTTCAGCATAAATCTCCTTAGACCAAGAATAGTTGTCTCCACTGCAATTATCATACTCAGGAAATGTAAAAATTTATAACTATACAGTTTTCTAATAAGCAGTTGGTTTTCAAATCCCTTAAATGTCCCCAAATGTCCCTTATAACTTATTTTTGATCCAGGGTCCAATCATGTATCACCCATTATATTTAGTTGTCCTCTTGCTGGAGTCTCCTTTAATCTGGAATGGCTCCCCAGCCATGTTTGCTTGTCTATTTCGGGCCCTTGACAACACTAACATTTGTGTAGAGTCCTGGGCCAGCTGTTTTCCAGAATTTCCTTTCATTTTAAATCACCTGATCATTTCCTCTAATTATACCCAGGTTAAAGTCTCTTGTTGGACGTGACCAATATAACATAGATGTGAAATAATTATGGTTCCCAAAAGGAATATTTAGGCTGAAACACCAAACCAATGAAGAATAAGAACACTTCTGACATAGGTATCAGATCTCACCTGATAGGAGAGCCTTCTTCATCCATTAAAAACCTCATAAATGCAATCAAGTTAGTACTTCCCACATATCATTCTCACACATACCACCTTCAAGAATTTTGTTATGCCCAGGTTTGATGTATGTTAGCATGTATGCTATCTTTTGCTTTAATTCAGGTCTATTTATTTAAACTATCAACCTAAGGAATAATATCCATAAAAATGGTTTTCCTATGCATGCTCTATTTTTCTAATACCTACCAAAGTACACAAAAATACCCAAAGCAAACTTATGCACATCTAAAATGATTTCCTGTCCCACAGTGGGCTTCTTGGGGAAATACTGAGTAGAGTGTAGTCATATTGCTGTGTGTGTTGTGCGTGTGTGTGTAGACAGAATTGGCATAAAAGGCCTTCCAAAGAACTAAGGAAACAAGAAGGTGCCAAGGCTGTTGGGCCAAGCCAGGAACAACATCCAAATAAATGACAAGTCCTGCAGTTCCTGAGAGGCACAGCTGCTATCTCCAGTCCCCTGACACCAGATTGATTGCTTCTCTATTCATTTCCCAGGCCCTCAATAGGCAAGATCAAAAACAGGCTCAGGAAAATGCTACTCAGGCAAATTTAGACACTAAGGAAGGAATCACTGTGTCCTCCAGAAGATCACTCTTTGTGGCCCATGAAATATGCATACTGGATCATGGAATTCCTGATGTTTCATACCCCTCTGTGCCTCCCAGAAGGAGACTGAGGCCCAGAGATGCTGGGTGGGTTGTCCAAGGTCACATTGCCATTGATGGCAAATAAGGAACTTCATCTACAACTTCAGATCCCCAGAGCCAGTTCACTCCATACCTTGTGTTGAGGCCTGAACCAATACAGTTTTTTTTTGTTGTTGTTGTTAAATATATAAAAACCATACATATATACACCATTACACATGTAAAACCATATTTATACACACATATATATACACACACACATACATAACCACACACATATACATATATAAACACACACACACACACACACACACACACACACA